>PVJX010002073.1:0-82650 GCA_004027295.1 Dolichotis patagonum | reverse complement strand
TAATTTTTTTTTTATTTTAAGGGGGTTAAAATTAACAAACAGAACAGAACGGGACATAAGAAAGCATAAATTTCAAAGCTAGACAACCCGAGATCTTTACTATCTGTCATATTGTCTCCTGTTCTCTTCCAAATGGTTGTCCATATCTTTGCATATGGGGAGCTCATACTAAATAACATATCAATCTTTTCATAAGATATGTACTTCACTGGCTCCCACTTGCTAAGAGGGGGAGAGACATGGGACAGGGGACAGGATGACATGAGATGTTCGATTCTCAGTTCCCGACTTACATCCACCCCCCAGAGAAGGGAGGAGCTCCTTGCTCTCCTGGCACCCCAAGTCAACTGCATGGTGCAGGTCCCAACGCACCAGGGTCTTTCTCCTTTAGGCTGCCGAAAGTCTGCCACACTCTCAGCCATCCCTCAGAGAAGGGAGGAGCTCCTTGTTCTCCCAGCACCTCGAGTCAACCGCACGGTGCAGGTCCCGATGCGCCAGGCTCTCTCTCCTTCAGGCCACCGAAAGTCTGACACTTTCAGCAGCCCCCCAGAGAGGTGTGGAGCTCCTTGTTCTCCCGGCACCCTGAGTAAACGATTTTTCTTTTTCATACATGTTGATTTTATTGCTCTTTAAATGCACGCTATGACTTAATGTTGGGACTAAATTCATTGGATATCTAGAAAAGCCAAAAAAAATCAAACACAAATTGGATATTATTAAAATAAATGTTTACTTTTGGAAGGATACGTGTGACTCCATATTTTCTCACAAAGCAACAGTTAAGGACTTTAAAGGATTCTAAGAAATGAAGATAGTCACAAGTTGGTGACTTTCTCCCCCTTAAATATGTGCATAATTGCCTATCACATGCTATGTCATATACTCAAGATAGTAGAAATTGACAAATTTCCTGGAATCTGGCATCTATAAAGAAATCATGAAAGTAACAAGAACTTGGTAAGACTACACATTATGTAGAATTATTAAGGCATTGACTTATTATGTAATTGATAGAATTTTTCTGAAGACTCATGTGAAACAATAGACAGCAGTTGATAACTTCTTAGATTCAGTATGACATTTAGGAAGCCTTCAGAGTATATAAATAGTAGGTAAAGTCATTGGAGTGGGTGAGATTTCCAAAAGAAAGAATGCAATTTGAGAAGAGGTTTTCAGGTTGAAAACTGGGAAACATGAGCAGCTGAAGACTGGGAAAAAGAGTGGATCCAGCAGAGACACTAAGGGAAAGGACAATGTGATAGGAGGAAAAGCAGAAGAGTATGGTTCTCTGGGAAACCAAGTGAAGTCAGCATTTCAAGAACAAAGGAGAACTTGATTATACCAACTTGTACCAGTAAATTACATTCCCATGAAGATTGCGAATTGGCCATTTATTCTTCTATATGGAAGTTATTGATGAATTTGACAAGAGTGATAAAAGGCTATGGGTTGGGAGACAGCATGGTAAAGTTAAGGTTTAATATCTGAGAAACTGAATTTCCTAGACTTCTGATTTTTTTAGATTTTATTAATCAGTATTTCTCAAAGTTGAAAAGATCCTGAAAGATCACTACCTTTGGTTTTCTGTCTGAATTACTCTGACTGGAGTTTTTTGTTTTCTCTACATCAAATCACTTGTGTCAGATGTGGTGGTACATACCTGTAATCCTTAGCATTTGGGAGACTGAAGCAGAATAGTTGTGAATTTGAAGCCAACCTGGGCTACATAGTAAGTTCAAGGCCATACTGAACATAGCAAGACCCGGCCTCAAACAAACAAACACACAAACAAAAAAGTCTAATTACTTACATGTTTTTTTCTAGGTCCACTGCTGTTCATATTCTGTCAGAATGACTTTTCAGTAGAGCATTTGTAGACACAGTGCTTATACTATTAATTTACACACTCTAAAAATTGTGAAAATGTTGTACTAGAAGTTCCCCATTCATCTTTTTATTCAAAATACATAAAATTTAGTGATGAAAATAACTCATGATTCCATATAAAACTGAGGAAATTCTTTCAAAAGATATTTCCTTCAACGTCAAAATGGAAGTAAATATGTTTTAATATGTTGGGGCTTTATAATTATGTTATCTCAGTGATTGTCTCAGTAAGTGTCTTTCATAAAGACACTTTTATCAAGCTTCATCATGCTACTAAAATTTGCTTAGAATCCAGGGGAATTGTTACCAGGGCACAGAAGGAAATGAAAGGATATAATTCTTCGATGGCACACTAGTTGAATGACAGAGATTCCTTTTGGTAAATGAACATTATATAAAAATGATAGTAAGCTAAGATTCCTGCCCTTTAATTCCATACATGAAGCTTCAATTTCTTTATTCATCATTGTGACTTGAATTCTGAAAACATTCAAATCTTGCTTTAGTTAAGTTTTTAATCAGTCTATAAAATATCAATATGACTATATAAACTAGAAAGGAAATGACTAAAGATTATTAAATTATGTGTTTCACAGCATTATTATTTAACCTAAGTATTATTAAACCTAATACATAAAAAAGAAAATTTATGGAAGACTTATCTTCTGTAGGAGATTATTAACTAAAACAATAATAACAATGTTACCATGAGTCATTAAGAATCTATTTAAAATGTTAAATTTAGAAAACTTCATTTACCAGAGTTTGACTTGTGTTTATAGAACAGACTATTGTAAAGCTTAGGGTTGTTTCATAAAAAGGAAATCATGAACTGGTCATCCTGCCTTATGTCTATAATGTTGCCTAGCTAAGATGCTGAGGCAGGAGGGTAGCAAGTTAAAGGCTAGTCTCAGCAATTCAGTGAGACTCTATATCTAAATAAATAAATAAATAGGCTGGAGGAGTAACTCAGCATCCCCTGGGCTCAATCCCCAGCACTGTCAAAAAGGAAATCTTATTTTACTGCTAACTGTTGATTTACCCCATTTACATATAGCAAACGCCATTCTCAGATGTTAAATTATGAAGAAAAAGAAGAAAAAAAGGGAAAGAAGCCATCCTAGCTGATCTGCTTCTGCTGTCACCCTCTCATGCTTAAACATTCACTGCAGCTGTTCCGCCACCCATTATCATTCTCCAAACTATTGACGAAGAGTACAGTGTTTTTTTTTCAAGGAACTCTGATCATGCTTAGAAGAGAAAGCTTTGTAGTTTTTGAGGAAAAACTATTAAAAAAGGAAAAGACATGTAGCATCCTACACCTTGATTTGCCCATATTCCATCTTTATATCATCTTAACTTTTAGAGCCCAGAGAGTGGGGTATTATAATTGCCTACAAGAGTGAGGAAGACAAGAAAAACTGATGGAAGGATAACCACTGAATTTATTTCCTTGACAATCCTTGATATCGGGTAAAGTTAGTAGAGTGCTATTAACCCAGCAAGGCTGTTAAGTCAGGACTTGAAAGTTTACAGTGTACGCTGGTGTGTGAGGGACACATAAATTGCCGGAGAGTTGCTAGGGTTTACATTAGTGTCATCTTCTGAGGGATCTGACAGATATAAACCTACAGTTTGCTGCAATCATTTCTGTTCTATAAAAATTGGCACTTCAGTTAAAATGACATTTTATAAAATGGGATTTTTTTTCCTATGAATTTTATTAGAACAACTTAGTGATACTAAGTGTTTCGTGTAGCAGAACCTAGAGCACTTGGCAAGTGAACGACTGTCATTTATTTCTGTCCATTAAGTAACACTAAAGGATGAACTCCACAGAAGACGATGATGAGATTAAAATGGTAAAATAAATACTGGCAGCAAAATATAGCCTCTCTGAGCCCTGGAATCAAGACACTTGGAAAACACCAACATGGTGAACAATAAAAGAAGTCTGTCTCCAGGAATTTGGAAAGAGCTGACAGGAAAACTAGAAACTACAGAGAAGCTGGAGGAAGTGAGCATAATGTGGAGAAAAGAATGAAGTGGTCTGGAAAGTTTCCCCTGACTTCTGGGAGAAGGACCTGTCTCTGTTGTGTTACTGACCCAAGTAAACCTGAAGGGGGGCAGCAGCTGCAGAGAGAAAGAGCAGGCCTGGCTAACAATGCTCCCCTTGCCCCAAGACTACGATCATTGAAAACTGCCAAAACAGTGTGGGGTTTTATTTTGAAAATGGCTCCTTCTGCATGGCAGGGTAGAGTTGGAAAAGTCTAGTGCAGCACCCTTAAGATCTGAGAGAGTTTAACCAGGAGCCATTTTGGGAAGAGGTTAATTTTTTTGTTTTTCTTTGTTTTTTTTTTTTTTGTTTTTGTTAATTGTTAAAGACTGGGCTATAGAAGAATTTCACCTCAGCGTTCCTGGGTCACACTACCACAGTAACTGCCTGGCAGATGACTGTGAGAGACAGTCCCAGAAAGGCCACAGGCTAGACATAGGCGCCCTGCAAGTTTAAGCTGAGGCCAGCCAGGTCATGAGGTTTCTGCCCTCTGTGGATATAAGCCAGGTGGGTTGTGTGACATTTTCAGAGGGGGCTGGGTCTGAAAGTGCTGGTGTTAAGTCCAGCCAAAAGTGGACTGCTGAATCACACCCACATCCCTCCTCCCCTGCGTCACTGCCTGCATCCAGCACAGAACTCAGTAGTCTTACAAGCTCCATCTGCCAGTGTGATCAGGGACATGCCTTGGCTTGGTTGCCACAGCTATCTAAACAGGGAGCCTCTGGGGTAGAGGCAAGGGAGGCCCCTCAAAACCCACAGGCCATAAAGCAAGGTGGAGAAAGCAGTGACTAGGGGAACACCGGTGTCCGGGAGCAGCTGCAGTGAATGTGGCCCGAGGGTGGATACCGCTGATGCTCACGCAGAGCAGGAAAGGCAGGGTAGCATTCAACACGAGCCACGAAATCAAGAGCATGGCAACAAGCTAGGACTTGGTAGTGACTAAGGACTAAGCCTTCTCCACGTCTGGTGGATTCCAATATTCAGGACTTGGAAGGAAACCACTCATTCAAAAATGGAGGAATTTTTTGGAGTTATTTCTTTTTCTTGTTTTTTTTTTCATTCTGTTTTGTTTTTCTTGTTTGTTCATTTATTTTATCTAATTCTATTTATTTTACTCTTTAAAAGAATCCTTTGTCTCACTTCTTCTCCTTCTTGTCTTCTTTCTGTATTTTTCAAATTTTACTTCTTTTATTTGCTCCTTCTGCACAATCTCCATTTTTACTAACAGTACTGTCAAGTTTTATTTTTTTCTGCCAACCTTTATTAATCTTTAGATAGTTAGCTGACTCGATGCTATTATCGTTATAGTCTTCTAGTGTTAATGGTGGTGTAGTTGTGGCATTTAGTGAGTCTTTATGTCAATATGTGGTTTGTCATTGTGTATATCATTATTGCATACCTCTTTTCTTATGTTAAGTGCATTTTAATGGCAGCTTTTATTGGTTCTTAGGTATATCAATATCCAGTTTGTCTTTGATTCTATTACTGCTGATTTTGTTGGTAGTGCTGGGGTAGCACAGCTGTTGATATTAATTGGTTTTTACTGTATGCCAATATCTTCTTTGTATTTGTGACATGGACAATACTGTAGTTCATTTCCAGAGAACTGGGTGCAGGGCTAATTATATAACACTCTTTACTCTTCCAAAGTAACAAAGTTGATTGGGTCTCAGGACAATTTATTTTGGCCTACAGTTAGCCAAAATGCATTACTGGAAAGCAGACGCTAAAAAGATCTCCATACCAGCAAAAAAATCTTTCTACCATAATCTATCTGTAACTGTCCCCCTCGAAATAAGAAGAAAGAAAATAAGAATAAAAATACAACAATAAAAACATGAGAAAACCAGGCAACGAAATGGCTCCCCAAAACCCCCATATTCCCCAAAGTTGATCCATGGGGCACTGATGAGAATGAAATCAAATCCAAACAGCTGATTTATAGAAAGTGATAAAAACAAACAAAAAGATCAATAAGGTGCTCAGTGAGCTCAAAGATGATATAACTAAATAGATAATGGCCTTAATAAGCAAAATTATCAGTGAGCACAAAGAAGACACTAATAAAAAGTTAACTGAGCAAAACAGAGGAATATAAAAACACAAATGACCACTTTAGCAAAGAATTAGGGTCCATGAAAAGCTACCAAACAGAAACTGAGGAGATAAAAATTGCATGAAGGGACCAATATGAGCAGTGTATCAGAATTACAAGAGGAGGCTGATACGGGTGATCATATATGCTGAGATGCCTTTTAAGAAAACAAGAGATCATGGAAAATGGGTCCAACAGCTGCTACATGATGCAAAGGAGATTAATCTAATATTAACTGGAATTAGTGAAAAATTCAAAAAGAAATTAGTAGACTAAAAATCAAAGAATGGAAAACAATAGTTCATGCAACAGGAACCTGAAATCAACCAGGAGAGGCTATCATATTTTCAGACAAAGTGGACATTAAGCCAAAAATGATCAGAAGAGGCAAAGAAAGGAACAATTCAATGGGAATAAATAACAGTTACAAATATACATACACTGGACAGTGGCATACACAACAGCATAAAACAAACACTGCTGGACATAAAAGATCATATAAATATCAGCACAGTTGTAACGGAGACCTCGTTACTCCACTATCACAAATAAGTGAACTCGACAAAAAATCAACTGAGAAATATGAGTTGAACCACAATGTCAAACAAAATGACTTAGTAGATATCTACAGAGTAGTCTATACAACAATAATAAATACACATTCTTTTCAGTAATACAGGGAACCTCCAAAATACATCACATACTATCCAATAATGCATATTTAAGTAAATGCAAAATAATCGAAAATCATCCCCTGTGTATTATCAGATCAGAGCACAATGAAAATACAAATCAATGCAACAAAAAATCACAGAAATACCCTCGAATAATCAGTGGGTCACAGAAGAAAGCAAGGAAGAAATTAGTTCCTAGATTCAAATAATAATGCCAACACAGTATATCAGAAGTTATTGGACACATGAAAGCAATCCTAAGAGGAAACTTTATAGTTATGAATGCCCATACCAGGAAAACAAAGTGAGCCCAAATAACCTAATGATGCACTTCAAGGCCTTAAAAAAACAAGAACAGCCAGAGATTTAGCTCAGTGGCACAGTGCCTGCCTGGCAAGCGCAAAGTTGTGAGTTTGATTCCCAATACCAAAAAAAAACAAAGAACAAAAAACCAAGTCAATCCAAATCCAAAGCTAGTATAAGGAAGGAAATTAAAGATCTGAATAGAAGTTAATAAAATTGAGACAAAAAATCAATATAAGAATCAAAGAAGGCTAGGTGTGCTGGTGCATGCCTGTAAACCCAGCATTTGGGAGGCTGAAACAGGGGGATAGCTGTAAATTCAAGGCCTGCCTGGGCTACATAGTGAGTTCAAAGCCAGCCTGAACCACATAGCAAGACTATGTCTCAAAACAAACAAACAAAATCAAGGGATTGAAGAGGTGGTCCTTTGAAAGAATGAAGAGAAAAACCCTTGGCCAAACTCACAAAAAAAGGAAAGAAAAAACCCGATCAATGCAATTAGAAATTAAAATGGTGAACTCAAAATGGACACTGCCAAAATCCAGAAGATTATTAGTAACTACCTCAAATGCCTTGTGACCCAATAAATTAGAGAATTAAGAAGAAATAGACAGATTCTTAGATACATATGAATTATCAAAGCTGAAACAAGAAGATAATAAAAACTCTGAATGATGCAATAACAGGCAATAACATTGAGGTAGTATTAATAATACCACCAAATAAGAAAAACCAAGGAGCTGATAGATTCACACTGAATTCTGCAAGAACCTTGAGGAAGATTTAATGCCAGTACTCCTCAAACTCTTTGATAAAATTGAAAAGGAAGGAATATTGCTGGTCATTCCTGGTAGTTAGCATTCTCTTGATTCCAAAAACAGGCAAGGACTCAATGAAAAAAGAAAATTATAGAGCAATTTCACTAATAAGCCTAGATACAAAGATCCTCAATAAGATACTGGAAAGCAGAAAATAATTAAAAGAATCATAGCAAGTAGGCTTCATTCTAGGGATGCAAGGAAGATTCAGTATTATATACAAATGAATGAATGTAATAAATCAGTGATCATCTCAATAGATGCAGAAAACATTTTTGAGAAAACCCACATCTGTTCATTATAAAAATTAAAGAAAATAGGTATAGGAGGACTTTGTCTCAATCTTGTTACAGGCAGCTGAGCTAGTTAGAAATATAGGCAGTCAGACAGGGCTGGGCCCTCAAAGAAGCTGGCACAGAGGACCAGATGCCTGATGACCTTGGAGGAGACACACACCTCTTGCTGTGGGCCACATCTCAGGACAGAGGGCAAAAATAATGCAGCCACACCCTTAAATATAATTCTTAAGGATTAGATATGGATTACTTTGAGAAACCAGGAGTCACCATCCCAACTCTCTATAGGAAGAGTCAGTGACGTGACTCGCTTCCCTATTTGTCCCTGATTTGGCCAATTTTACCTGAACAATTAAACTTATTGGTTGACCATAGCTCTGCCCCACCTCATGCCCACCTGCCTTGCAAGTTCCCAGTTTTCCCCAATTTTAGACCTGCCTCACCTCATGATTTTACTCTATAAAAATCTCGAGAAAATACAGAATCTTTGGCATATGAATTATGCCTGCTTGTCTCTCAGACAGAAGCTTTCTTTCCCTTAATAAATATTTCTGCTCTTCTGTTGTTCCTAAAATTCATTCTTTGATTTTAGAGAACACAAACTCATTCCAGACATATAGTAGGTTGGGAGTTTCATTCCCCTATATCAGTCTGATAAAAAGCTATTTATGACACCTTCTGCAAATATTTTAAATGAGGGGAAACTCAAAAGATTTCCCTCTACAGTCAGGAAAATACAAGGATATCTTGTCATTTTTCTTCAATATAATACTCAAAACTTTAACCAGAGCAATTAAGAAAGAGAAATAAATAGAAGGGATACATACAGGAAAGGAAGAAGTCAAAATATCCTTCTTTGAAGACATCATCTTTTATACAAAAGACCCAAAATTCTACCAAAAGATTCCTAGAACTCAAAAACAAATTTAGCAAGGTAGAATGATACAAAAATTAATGCTTAAAAATCAGTAGTGCTGGGCCGGGGATTTGGCTCAGCGATACAAGAGCCTGCCTGGCAAGCGTGAGGTTATGAGTTCAATCTCTGGTACAAAAAAAAAAAAAAATCAGTAGTGTTTCTGTACACCAACTATGAACCCCCTGAGAAAGAATTTAGGAAGATAATACCATTCACAATAGCTTCTAGAAAATTAAATACTTAGGAATTAGCCTAATAAAGGAAGTGAAAGACTTCGATAATAAAAAAAAAAGATAACAGAAAATGCAGAGATATCCCTTGCTCATGGAAAGAATATTGTCAAAATGGCCATATTTCTAAAACTGACATATAGATTTAATGCAATCCTATTGAAAATACAAATGGCATTCCTCAGAGAACTAGAGAGGACAATCCTAAAATTCATATGTAATCAGAAGAGACCCAAAGTAGCAAAATAAATTCTGGGTAATAAGAGCAAAGCAAGAGGGATAATAATTACAGATTTCAAGTTACATTACAAAGCCATAGTATCAAAAACTACATGTTACTGGCATAAAAACAGATATATAGATAAAAGGAACAGAATAGAGGATATGGAAATAAACTTAGGCATATTTAACCATGATGCAGAAATAAACCTAGGCATATTCAGCCGTCTGATCTTCAACAAAGAAGTCAGAAAACGTGCAGCAGGAAAGATACCCTCTTGAACAAACAATGCAGGGAAAATTAGCTATTTGTGGGCCAGGGATTTAGCTTAGCAGGCACAAGAGCCTGCCTGCAAGAGCAAGGTCATGAGTTTGATGCCTGGTACAAAAACAGAGAGAGAGAGAGAGAGAGAGAGAGAGTGAGAGAGAGAGAGAGAGAAAAGTAGCCATTTGTGTGCAGAAGACTAACCCTAGACCAGTGTTGGTGAAACTTGTATAGGCCAAGTGCCCAAACTGTGACTCAAAGCCCACTTATTTATCATGAAGTACCAACACTGGAATTAAACCTGAATATTGAGGTTTTAGCTTAGAAAAAAACCTCACATAATTACATCTTTTATCTTAAAAACATATGTTCATGCCATAGGTTTGAGGCCACTGCCTTTGATCCATATCTCTGTGTACTAAACTAAAATCAAAATAGATCAAAGATCTAAAGATTAAAATAGAAGCAATGCAATGGAAGATAAAATAGTTAAAACTCTTGGAGACATAAGCCTTGGCAAGGACTTTCTGAACAGAATCCCAGTTATACAAGAAAAACATCAAGAATCAATGAGCAGAATTTTATAAACTTAAAAAGACTGTCCCAGAGTCCTATTGTGTGGTTGATGCCTGCCCAATTGTTGGGTACATAGTGATTGGAACCTTCCGGGGTCCTCTGTCTGGGCGAGGGGCCACCAAGTCTCTCGTCAAAGCAGCACTGCCAGTCCAGCACAGTTCAAGGTTCTGGGAGGGAGATGGGAGCCAAAGGTTCACAGCGGTGCTTGGTCTAAGAGATGGGGAGGGTGGTTGAGCCAGGGTGGGTGTGGCTGTCCTCTAGGTCAGCACAAGGGAGGAGCATGATGGGTAGCAGTCTCCACTGAGCAGCCTGAGGCAGGAAGGAGCATGGCTGTGGGAGGCAGTGGGAGGGCGCTGATGTGGGCGGGCCCTGGTTAGCTGCCTGAGAAGGGGGTGCCGGGTGGGAGGGGGAGCTTGGTAGTTTTCCTCTGCGTGGCAGTTGCAGGGAGGCACTGAGGCACTCAGGCATGCCCAGCAGCGGGAGCAGGGGCCGAGCTTGGTGTTCCTCCTCCCCATGGAGTGGATGAAAAAAATGTGGTATTTTTATACAATGGAATACTACTCAGCTATAAAAAGGATGATCTTGAGGCCTTTATAGATAAATGGAGACAACTTGAAAATATCCTCATTAGTGAAATAAACATGACTCACATGAGTAAATATCACATTATCTCTGTAGTGTAAAAAATAACAAAAACTGACCCAATACTGGGATCCAAAGAGTGTAGATATTGTGAAAGCAAAAAGGAAGGAAAGTGTTCTAAAGAGTATAACGGTATGTAGAGTGTGTAAAATAGATGGCCATATTACTGAACTTCTGTTGGAACATTGAATAGAAGGATTTGCATTGTCAATGTTTGAGTGGCTAGCCACTATTTATGCTCTGATTTTGTGACTTTGGCAACTATGTTTTAGGACAACAATGGTAATGTATCAACTAGCGATTCTATGATGGTAATTCTTTTTATTTTTTTTAATTTGGCATTGTTCTACCCTTCTTTTCTGTTTTTCTATTTTGTTTAATTTTCTTTTCTTTCTTTGAAAAAAGAGAACAATACACAATATAACAACTATTGTTAAATTTCTTTCATTCTGTTTTGAAAACTTACATTGTTATTGTTTTGAGTTTGCCATTGTTTATGCCTTTTGCTTTTAGCTCTTCTTTTCTGACTTTTCTCTTTTTTAAATAAAATTTTTTTAAAAAAATTAAAAAGACTTCATGGCAAAGAAAACAACCAACAGAGTGAAGAGACATCCTACAAAATGGGAAAAAAATTGCCAGGTAATCCTCACACAGATTCCATAAAATAGCAACTGAAATGAATAGAGATGTCTTGGAAGGAGTACAAATGGCCAATGGATACATGAAAAAATATTCAACATCACTAGCCATTCAAGGAAAGCAAACTACAGCAAAATTGAGACCCCATGTCACTCCAAAATGAATGTCTATCATCAAGAAATCAAAAAATAACATGTGTTGGTGAGGTTGCAGGAAAAAAGGAATTCTGCTACATTGTTGGGCAGAATATAAACTAGTAAAACCACTATGGAGGTCAGTATGAAGATTCCTGAAAAACTAAAAGAAATTCCATTTGACACAGCTAGTCCCCATCTACATATCTTCCTGAAAGAGTTAAAGACATCATATTACAGCCATTGACCCATCCCCATGTTTATAGCAGAACAACTTATAATAGCTAAGTTTTGGAAGGAGTGTATATGTCCATCGACAATTGAATGGGCAATGAAAACGTATTTATACACAATGCAGTACTACTCTGCCATAAAAAGGAAAATGTGAGTCATTTGTGGGAAAATGGAATGACATTGAGACCACAATGTTAAGTGAAATAAATCAGACATACAATCTTAAATATTGAATGATTTATTTTATATGAGAAACCAAAAAATATACATAAATAAAGGAATGGAAAGTAGACAGGCAAATCTTTTTCAAAAAAGAAGGGAACCAAGACACAGTAGGAAGGGAGAAGGACAGGAGGGAAATGGGACAAAAACATTCAGATGCGTTATGTACATATAACTGACTCCCAGTGAGGAATGTAATCAGTATATACTGCTAAAATGTAATAATACCAAAATGAAAACTTAAAAAAATAAGTCTTTTGTAGGAAAATTTATGCACCTTGAGACCATGATGTTAAGTGAAATAAATCAGGCATATAAGTTGAAATATTGCATGGTGTCTCTTGTGGGAGAAATCCAAAGCATAAACAAATTGAAGAGGAAAATAAAAGTAATAGAAAACAGGGGAGACGGGTCTTTTGCAAATGGAAGGGAGACCAAGAGATCAAAAAAGGGGAGGGAGGAAGAGCATGTTTGAAGAACTAGGGTCTGTTACATACCTGTGCCTGGTACATATCTCTAATCATTAGGTACTGCAAACTGCTGATTAAATACTGTACTGCTGATTAAAAATAAAAATTTAAATGAAAAAAGATGATAAAAAGAAATATATGAAGGCAATCACTGTGCAGTGCAGTTCAGTGCTGTCATTTTACAAAATAAAAAACAAAGAATTAGAGCAATGAAACTCTTTGGCAAAGTTTCTTATATTCATTTCAACTCTTTTTTGAATGAACCATAACACTTGTGAAAGTGACCCTTCCAGGTGAGAGCAGAACTGGAACCAGGATTTTGGTCTTCCCAGAGCCAGCTTATCCAATGTCACAGAGAACCACATTGTGGGCATTAAAAATTTCCATGCCAGAAGGTAAAGAATTACATGTCCATAATAAAATCTTCTACAGACTGTCCCGTTGTATTCCACTATATTTGAATAGAGAAATTCGGTGGCCAAAAAACAACATGGCTGAAGCTATAGAATGTAATTTATTTGTTATTTTCCTGCTACATTACTTTAGGACTCTTTGATTCCAACTGAAGAAAAAAATCTCAGCCTTAATCATACGGACACAAAACGATAATTTATAGTCGTACATAACTAAAAAGTCCAAGCAGTAACCCCAGAAATATTGCTCTATTTGGACTCTTCTTGCCTCTCAGTTCTGTCCACCATTTTTCTGTTTGTTCTTGAACTGAATAACGTGGTAGCAGCTAGCAGTTCCAATTAACTGTTTCAATGAATTGAAATTCAGCAGACATGGTTCTGGGTCTTCAAGTTGCTCTTACAAGTCCCAATTTTGTGTCTGACAGGACAAAATTCATTAGTACATGATGTTCCTTTGTTCAAAGTCTCCCAATAGGGCCTTTTAACTTGCATTTCTAGTGTTAGACTTTGCTTGACGCTCTTGCCTTCAAGCCTCAAAACTCCATGCTTTTCAAGTGGATTCTTGCATTTCAGAGAGGGAGCCACAAGTTTTTCTTCAATATGTCCATGGAAGACTGTGTTCATGAACCATTTCAGGCTTGGGTCTTAAACTAGCTCAGCTCAAGTCCTTCTATACCCCTCTCCACTTTGCCAGGGATACTGGGTCACAATGGGTTCCCTTACGGGTATGTAGCGGAAGCACAATGTCATCCCTGACAGCAGTCAGTCAGCTGTGCTGTGCTCTAGGTGGAGCATACTTTTCTACAATATACAGGATAAAAATCAACCACTGCAGGTTTCAGGAGCAGCAAAAATGGAAGGCCGGCCAAGCATTCAGCTAAATAGCACACTTCACCTGGAATGTTTTAAGCAATGTAATGCTTAAAATGTAGTATAGCCATTCATACTTCCACTCAACCATACATCAGTATTTACCTCAGATCTTGCCTCCAAATCTCCTTATTTTTGTTCTGTAATATAAGTGCCCTTCTCATCCTCCTCCCCTTGAGACAGGGTCTTGGTATGTAATTCAGGCTGGGTTTGAGCTCATTACGTAGCCCATGCTGGTTTCAAACTTATGGCAAACCTCCTGCCTCAGCCTCCGAGTGCTGGGGTTACAGGCATGTGCCATGACACCTGGCTCCTCTTTTCTCTTATTTTATTATAGATATTGTAGATGCATTAAAATCAAGGCTGTGTGACTGTCCAGTTCCTCAAATTTTACAAAAATAAACCAAGAAAAGTCAAGTTTCTTACCTATCATAAGGGAGTTTACCATCTGGACAGAGTGGTAGTATGAGGTTAGGAGGGAGAGATCAAGGGTGAATATTATTAATTTGGGGGTTAAGCAGAGAGTCTTGGATGGGCTTGAGAAAAAAACTCATAATAGTTAAATATTGGTGATATAGCAAGGTAAGAATTTTAAAGTGATTCTTGAAAGTTTCGATAAGTGGTTCGATAAGTGAGTGGTTTGCCCTTTTGAGCAATCTATTGCTCAAAGAAAGGTCTCTTTTAGCAATCTGTTTCTCCACTGTAGTTCTTAGTCCTATTACGCTAGAGGGCACAGCCAAACTGTTTTCAGTCCCAATCTTAGAAACCTCAAGTATAGATTCTCCCTTTTGTAACAGCAGAGAACACTTAGTCTTCACATCTGCCTTGGAGAAAAGAAATGCTTGCATTTTAGTGGGTATTTATATAGTGATGTAGAGGTGTTAGACAAAATCCATCATAAGAAGGGCAAAATTCTCTCTCTCTCTCTCTCTCTCTCTCTCTCTCTCTCTCTCGTATCAGGGATCAAACTCACGAACCTCGTGCTTGCCAGGCAGGTACTTATGCCACTGAGCTAAATCTCTGGTCCACAAATGGGCAAAATTCTTCAAAAATAGTTTTAAAAAGAGGGTAGGGAGAAGGAATATATTCCCATTTTAAAAACAGAAGACAGGTGAAGTCTGTATTTCCTCATATAGGACTAATATATAGTGTAATGATCATAATTCCATACCGTTTAATTTGGTGATTTCTACTTTCTTTGTGTCCTGTCCTCTTTTGTTTGTTTGTTTGGTTGTTTTTGTAAGACAGGGTCTCACTATGCAGTTTAGGCTGGCCTAGAATTCACTTTATATTCTAGGATGGCCTCAAGCGCGCAGGAATCTTCCTTTGAGTTAAGGGTTACAGGTATGCATCACTATGCCTAGCTCTTTGTATCCTTTTGTACATCTTTCAGATTTTCTAAAATCACTATGTATTGCTTTAGGAATGGAAAAAATTAACCAAAGACAATTCCTGTTTCTTACTATAGCTGATTTGTTCACAAAATTTTACAATTGACTTTTTTCTGTTGTAATTACATGTTCTGAATGGTTATACATTTTAACTCTGAAGGCATGTAGATAATACAGAAGAAATTAACTTCCAAAACTGAAGCTAATATCTCTCCTTTTCTTGTCTTTCACATATTCTCCCTACCAAACATGACATGTAAAAATATGTTTAAAGAATGGGTGCGAGGTATATTAAAAAAACAATACATCAAAATAAATTTATGACACATTTATGACTTTGCTTTCAGACTATCCAGAGAGTTTAGTGGAAGAATGAGGACAAATATGGAAAACAATACTTTCTTTGACTCTCTTGTTGAGTCTTTCAAAATATTTAGTTTTTATTTTTATTTTACTAGTGGAAAAAAATCTTGCTGAATGTTTATATTTTTATAGAATATTGTAATCACATGGTTAAATGAAGCATCTTCATGCTGTTTCTTCCATCTTGCAGTGACTAGAGCAGCCAGCAGGGTCCTGAGAGGGTGCAATGGGAGATTAAAAAACAAGCAAACCAAATCTTAGACACACACTGAGAGGAAAGTGGGGCCTGGCTGGGTCGTGACCTGTCTGATGGAGAGGCACCAACAACCCAGCTAGTCTGGGTCTCTATTCATACACAGTAAAAGCGGGGCGGGGAGTGCCGCTGAGCCCAAAGAGCAAGGTCTCAGTGTTTTGCTGAGAACCCTGAAAGTGAAACATTCTCGGAGCTGTCTGCTGTAGTTAACAGGGTGGACTGTCACGCCCCACACCTGCGGGACTGGCTTTGCTCTACTCCCAACCTCTTGTTCACATGGCTCGCCTCTGGCGCTCCGTGTTCTCGTAGCTGGCCTTGCTCTACCTCCCAAGGCCAAGCGCTCTCCGCGTCTTCTTTTTCATGTCTTAGACCATCGGCTTGCCAGCCACAGGCTGAAGAGAAAAACTGAAGGAGAAATAAAGTACAGTTCTTTGGAGGTCTCTTAATTGAAAAAAAAAATAGCTTAAAAAGAAGAAACAAAGTAATCTCAGCAGAGGGAGACTCAGACAGAAGAACTGCAAATTCAAGTGAGGCCTGGGCAGGGAAATCCTGTCTCAAAATAAAAAGTGAAAAAGCCTGGAGATGAAGCTCAGGGGTAGAGCGCCCCTAGAGTCAGACTCCATGAGAAGACCAGGAGAGGGAAAGACGGCGGAAGAGGAGGAGGAAGATAGGGAGCGGGGAGAGAGAGGAAGGGGAAGGAAAAAAAGAGAATGAAGCAAACAAAAAACCCCCAAAACAAAGTTGTCTCTTGGTGATATGAAAACACGAATCATGATTCTGAGGTAGATTCTACCGCTGTGCCGGTCCAGGCTACAATGAGAGAGAACAGTGTCACTGAAACTTTGAGACTAGAGGATGTTCCAGAGCAAGAAAGGCTTTATAGTACTGACCTGAAAGAGGAGACCAGCATAGACAGCACTATGAACAACAGCACAGTGGAGTTGGAAAATGGGAATTTTGTTCAGTTCAATCAAGCTGAGAGCAACCAGATAAACTTCAGAAGCCCCTGTTGGTATCACTACAAGCATGAAGATTCTGGCTTGTACAAAGAGCTGCTCCATAATTACATCTGGCCAAGCCCGGAGACTGCCTGGGAGACTTGGCTGAGAAACTCTTTGAGTTGCAATAATAGCTATACTTTTTATACCATGACACTTTGTGGCATGCTCCTGCTCCCCCCTCCACCCGAAACATGAAAAGAGGGTTAAGGAATGGAGAAGCTGGTATGATCTAAAGCAGATTCAAGAAGGGAATTCTAATGGACTGGGTCATCAGTTGTTGCAATGCTGTGTGTGGCTGTCACTTGGCATCTCAGATGGACGTGAGCCTCAAGGCAGAGATGGCTATGAATGACAGAAAAGTAGTGGCTCTCTGGAAGAATAGAATGAACAGGATAATCTCTGTTCTTCCAGGCTCTTCTGATTTTTGCAGCTTACTTTGGGCCTTTGCTCATGGTAGCAGTGACATTAGCAGTACCAATGGTTTTCTGGTTGCTTTGTATCTTATTTATGGCAAGGAAGTTGTTTCTTTAAAAATGGCTACACCAACTAGCTGTGGCAGCACGTCTCTGCAGTAGCAGTACTGAGGCAGGATAACCACAAATTCAGGTCCAAGAAACTTAATGCCATCCCATCTCAAAACAACACACACACACACACACACACACACACCCCAGAAAAGGACCTGTAAGGCCCTTTTCTAGAGCCTGGTGTCAAGGCTCAGCCCTCTTACACCCCAACCAAAATGAGGACTGTATTATGGATTCTCTATGATGAAGTTGACATCTATATTGATACATGGATTTAAGGAAGGAGAGTTATCCAGATCATGGGGGAAGTGACACCAATCTCCCCCACTATGGCTTCAATAATGAACTAGCATCTTCCCTCACAGAGGTAATTGTATCAAATACTGGCCTTCCCGTCAGTGTAACATACTGCACTCCTCTGTGAAGTATTGAATATTCACATATACTGCTTAAATAGTTTTTGCAGGGAAACACAACTCATCAAACTTTTGATGAAGTGATTATACTGGAACAACTGCTATTTTTAAAGCTTCAATTTGTGCAAATATTTGAGTTTTCTAGTTTCATCTGCCATTAATATCATTAGAGAACAAAATGCTATAGATACATGCCAATATAATTTTAAATGATTACATTGAAATTCCACTTTCTCCTCAAGTAGTTTATAAATTTCCTTTTTTTTTCCTTTCTTCTTATTGTAAAAAATTGAAAAAGAAAACATTTAACATGAAACTTTATAACATTAAGGGAGAGAAAAATGTGAATGGGTAAGCAATGAAGCTAAAAGGCAAGAGTTAATACGAGGCAATATGTGCTTGATAGAAGAAAATATAAATACTTCCTCAGGCTTCAACAATAACTCAATTTCTCAGCACTTATTCAGAGATAAATAGAAACATTTCATGAATAATCAGCAGCCTGGGAAGCTAGTTTTTATTATTTGCCTAATATATCTTTCATTTTCAAACATCATAGCATCAGAGGAAAAAAATGTAACATGTAGAGGCCACCACTGAGATACTTTTCATTCAAAAAGTCCCCATAGATAACCATGTCTTGAGTTTGAACTTCTAAACAAAATTTCAACAGCTCTTTATTTCTTCTTCAGCTAACTACAATTCTAGCAGGAGAAACTCTTTTGACTATCACTATTCTGAAGAATCGTGTAGCATGGATTTTCTTTTTTCTTATGGGAAAAAGAGTGGAAATGATATAGAGATGTTTCCTGAAAACTACTTTCCCAATCTGTACACTGTACTCCACTTTTCCATTTTCATTTTCCTAGTAACTGTTGAGTACCAATTGTGTAGTTTGTCAGAATAAGGCATCTCTCCCCTTAAGGAGAGCAGAAATACAGAGACAGGTTTTTAGGTTAGTAGAAAATACCAGGA
This sequence comes from Dolichotis patagonum, assembly GCA_004027295.1. Taxonomy (NCBI): domain Eukaryota; kingdom Metazoa; phylum Chordata; class Mammalia; order Rodentia; family Caviidae; genus Dolichotis; species Dolichotis patagonum. Next base: position 63,765 of record PVJX010002073.1, on the reverse strand, counting down.
AATAATTGGGGATGTACAAATTTATATTTATAGATTTAATTTTTAAATTATGTGTACTTTTTTTTTTACATATGAGGGTTTAATAGTTTAGTTGTTAAGGAATAATGATTTTTATCTCAAAAGTATGGAGTGTTGAGAAACTGTATGTGGTATTGGGGAGTATAAAAGTTTCATTTTGCTAGTAAGGCATAAAAAATTACCATACATTCAATTTATTACTGGACTCCTGATAAGAAATAGGCCCTGGGCATGGTGCTAGCTCTTAGGAAAGCACTCAGCACTGCCTGGGAGCTGTGTCAGCAGAAGCCAGGAGAAAGAATCAGTGTCTAGGCTGGCTTTTAAAGATGAAGAACTATTTGCTAGTTCAAAAGGGTGGGTTAAGAACGGAAAACAAGGACATTCCAGGCTGAAAGGACTCATAAACAAAGGAAGAGGGAGCACGGAGTTTAAAGAGCCATAAACAGTTTGAGATCATACAAAGTTCTGTAGAGAAGGGTGGAAAAGTTAGGTCAAGGAAGCAGCCTGGACTGAATTCCATATGTCTTGATAAAGAAGCAGTGATTAAGTGCTGGCCCTTAAAGGGCAAACAACATTGTCAGATTTGTGATTTCACACCCAGTGCTAGGTATCGAACCCAGGGTTTTCACACTGAGCTAAATCCTCAGTGCCTTTTCTATTTTTTATTTTAAAACAGGGTTGCATTTAATTGCCCAGGCTAACTTGAATTTGTGATGCTTCTGCCTCATCTTTCCAGAGTGTTAGGATTACAGGCATCACAACCACTCCTGGCCTAGATTTGTGATTTAGGGAGAACCCCCCCCCCAAAAAAAACCCACAAAGGACAAAAAGATCTCTCTGTTGTGTTGTGCAGAAAACCATGGAAGGGAATACTAGTTTATGTAAGAGTACAAAGAGGCTGCTATGGTCATTCATGGGAGAGATGGTAGTGGCTACAAGTACAATAGATTACTGTGGAGCAACTATTTCTCAGTTGCATGAAGGGTTAAGCATACTTTTAAATCCTAGTTGACATACAAATATCAGTTTCTTTATGAGAGACTGCACGCTGTCTTCGGTCATATTTCAGGTGAAGCAAATCATACTATTTCTATTCTTGAGATCTACTAAATTTAGACATGCAAATAAGATGTGATTCTGGTCAATAAGAAAACAACCAGATTAAGAAATATGCTGGTTGTGGTGGTGCACACAGGAAGCCAAGGCAGTAAAATTGTCACAAGTTTGAGGCCAGCCAGGGCAACATAGCTAGACCCTGTGTCGAAAACAAAAAATAAATAAAAAAAAAAGACATAAGCAAAGGAGCAGAATGTATATTTTTCAAAAGAAGACATATAAACTACTAAAGATACATGTAAAAATGTTTGGTAGCATACACTGGGCCATAAATTCAATTCCCAGTACTGTACAATTACAAAGAATTCTGGATATCACTAAAAAGGAGACTTGATATCACTACCCGGAGGTTGAGGAAAGAAGATTGCAGGTTCCAGGCCAGCCTCGGGAATTCAGTGAGATCCCACCCCAAAATAAAAAATACAAAGAGACCAGAGATGTAGCTCAGGTTTAATCTTCAGCATTAAAAAGAAAGAGAAGCCAAAAAATAAGCAAGCATGTGCAAAAGAGAACCCTTGCACACCACTGGTGGGAGTATACATTAGTACTGTATGGCCTATGGAAAACTGCAAGTTCTTAAAAAAAGTGAAAACCAGAATTATGTGACTCAGCAATCTTACTTCTTTATATCTTTTCATTCCAAGAATAGATCTCCTTTGGGTATAATATATAATCATTTTGTTACGCTGCTGAGTTTAGTTTGCTGGTATTTTGTGGAAGATTTTTGCACCAATAGTCATAAATAATACTGATATATGGGCCAGGGATTTAGCTCAGTGGTTCAAACGCTTGCCTGGTAAGCATGAGGTCGTGAGTTCAATTCCCTGGTATAAATAAATAAATGAAGTGGTATATAATTTTCTTGTAGTGTCTTTGGCTTTGGTTGTGGGTAATGCTGGCTTTATAGAATGAGTTTGGAGATGTTTCGTTCATTTCTATTTTATTGAAGAATTTGTAAGTTTTCCCTTAAATAGTTGGTACCATTCACCAGAGTAGCTATTTGGTGATCCTGGGCTTTGTTGGGAGACTTTTAATTGCGGATTCAATCTTTTTATTAGTTAAAGATTTATTCAGATAGCTTATTTCTTCAAGAGGCAGTATTGGTAGGTTGTGTTGTTCTAAGAATTTTCCCATTTCACCTAGGTTATTTATTTATTTATTTATTTATTGAGAGAGTCTCCCCATGTAGTCCAGACTGGTCTTGAATTCGTTTATGTAGCCCAGGTTGGCTTCAAACTCATGGTGATCTTCCTGCCTCAGCCTCTTGAGTGTTGGCATCACAAACATGTGCCACCATGCCCACTCATCTAGGTTACCCAACATTTTGGCATACAGTTGTCCATAGTACTCTCTTATAACCCTTATAATTTCTGTAAAAATCAGCAAGAATGTCCCCACTTTTATATATAGTTTTAGTAATTTGTGTGTTCTTTTTTTCTTGATTTAGCCAAAGTCTTGTTGATTTTGCTGGTATGTTTTGAAAAACTAACTTTTGGGTTCAGTGACTTTTTTCTATATTAGTTTTCTATTCTCTATTGATCACTGCTCCAACCTATATTTAATTCTTTCTGGTAGTTCTGAGTTTAGTTTGACCTTCTTTTTCTGGTTGCTGAAGCAGCACATTTCTTTTGAATCCAACTTCCCCCCACCACACGTCTTTTTAAACTGAATTTTGATCTTTATTAGTGTATGCGTGTGTTTCATAGATTCTAAAACATACATTTTCATGTATTATAATCTGTGAAGTCAAGATGTGCTTCAGAATTACAATGAAGAAAATGTGTTTGAGTTTTATTAGGATAATTTTGTTTCTTTCTTTTTGGTTTTTGGTACTGAGTTTGGTGATCAAACTCATGACCTCATGCTTGCCGGGAAGGGGCTTAGCCCACTGAGCTAAATCTCCAGCCCAAGAATTTTCTTTCTTAGTGGCCCATAAAATAATGTAACTTTCAACTTATGACATTTTATATTTGATAAATATACTACTTATATAAAGCTTATAATGAAAAAGTTCAGTTATCACCAGCCCTATTGAGGAGCAGAAACAAAAACTGGTGTTTTTGTTTCTGCTCCTCAAAGGCAACAATTTTCAAATTTTCTTGGTACCTCTGTTTATTTCCAGGTTTCTAAATTACTTATTATACTTTTTTAAAAACTTGTTTTGTTTCAATAGTGCTGCAGTTTGGACCTAGGGCCTTGGGCATTCTAGCCAAAAGTACCCTATCACTTTTGATCCACACTCCCAGTCCTCAGACTATTTTTTTAATTTTTTAGTTAATTATTCATATTGGAAGATGAGTTGCATTCTTTTTAATTTTCTCCAATATGTAGATGCATCTTTCAATGTATTTGTTATGAAGTTTTATTAGATTAACAGTGGACTTTTGGCAGAAACTACAGAAATAAATTGATGCTGAAAATGGAACAAAGCCAAACCAAACAATTTTAATTGCAGGGAAAACAAAAAATGTGCCACATGGCTCACCTGTGAACAATATTACCATTTTCACAGTGATATAAACACTGACTATTGATCATCATACACAAGAACCTGGTCTATTGGCTTATTCCACAGCAGCAAATCTGTCCAGAGAGGAATCCTGTAAACTGTTAGCTGGCAGCAAAATCCATACTTTCTCTGTAATACTTCTTTGATTAATTAAGCACTAAGATAAACTGTGAAGTGTAAGTGTTCAGGAAAGAGGCTTTAATGATGTAGATCTGTGGTAGAAGGCTTGCCTAGCATGGGTGAGGCTGTGCATTCTAACCGTAGCACCATGGTGAGAAGGTCTTTAGGAGTACTAGAAAAGTTGGGGAAATTTAATAGATGAAGTGGGAGATGGAGTAAGTTCTAAAAAACAAATAAGCTAGTCAGAAGCTGAGGTGAGTAAGAATCAAATGGAATAATAATTAAGTTCTGTAGTTCAAAGTGTGATTGCTTTCAGTTGATAATGTAGCTGACGACAAAGCGTATCTGGAATGTAGTCTCTAGCCATAAATCAACTTGTGAAGTTGGTAAGTCATTAATCTCTGAGACTCAATTTCTTCAATGTAAAAACTTATCTCTAATGTCCCTTCCAAGTATAAAGCTTCTTTAAGATATTCACCATCAAGATTCTTTGCATATAACTTTTTGAGGGATGAGTTATAATCAGTGAATGACTAGCTCATGGGAAGGAACTTGGTAGCTTTGAAACTACTCACTCTCATGAGAATAGTAATTGTTTTGTTATAGGCTCAATTACTATTTTCATGAAATTTTACATGCATGCTTTAAAAAAAAAACCTGTCCATTTGTTATCTGTGTGCTATGATTTTTTTCCTCCAATCTGATAGATAAGAAGCTAAAATTTCAAATAAACTATTTTGAAATCCTGGCTTTGTTTCTTCCCTTTACATAAAGATAGAGGGTACCACTGAATAAAGAAAACAGATTTATACTCCATGTAACGTTGCTATAGCTTGTATCTAGATGCCCCCCAAAGCCTCATGTGCTCGTAGGTGGAGTTTTGCAGAGGTGGCTGGATCCAGGGTGTGTAAATGTGGAATAAGGGTGTGATAACTCAACTCAACTCAACTAATATAAACTGATTTAGCCTAGTTCTGGGTGGGGATAATGGGAAAGCACACTGTGGGTGTAGGTGACACCATCCAAAAGACTTAAAGCCCTGATGGAATAAAAGGGAAAGGAAGGCTTTCTGATGCTGCTGCTTACTGCTTCACTGCCTTGCTGTCTCCTGCCTGCTCCACCATGAAGTGTTTCTCCATGCCTGAGAGTCCACGGACTATACACTGAAACCTCTACAAATTGTGAGCTAAGATAAACCTTTTCTCCTTTAACTTGTGGGTAGGTGTTGGGTATTCTGTCCCAGTAATGAGAATGTAATTAAGACAAACATATAAACATGCCATTCCTAAAGGAGAAAACTCATTCAAATGAATTTATTACATAACCACCAATTGTCTACACTGTGCCAGATCTGATGCTCACTGAAATAAACAGTTTCTGACTTGCAAATTGTTCATGTCATCATGCAGATAGAAGTTTAGTAAACCAACAACCATTTTACACTGTGACATATAGAAGCACAGAAACTGAGTCTCCTGAAATGACACCTGCTTGGGGTTGTTTGGCACCACTCTCCTTTTTCCTGAAGTGATTCTTGGATTTTTCTCTAAGAATCACTCCTCCTCCCATTCCTTGTACTTTTGAGTAGAGCTGCAGGCATAGAGTTCCAGCCTTAACAATGGGAACATACATTTTGGGGCACAGTGATTGACCAAGCCAAGCCAAGCCAAGCCACCAGGCAGGCTACAGTCAGAAGCAATCTGCTTCAACACAGTGTAGCACATTCAGAGACAGACAGATGAGGAGAGTTGGGAGGTGAACCTAAAAATAAGAAGGAATGATTTACAAAAATCATTGTATGCTATGCTAAAGAATTTAGACATTTTGCTGAAGAAATGGAGAATTCACATAGCTTTGGAAAGGTTAATGTGGTAGGGGTGTGAAAAATGGGCTGGGGGAAGCTGAAACAAAAAGCAAGAGGATGAATTAAGATGCCACAGTAGTTGTCCAACCCAAAGATAATGAAGAACCTGGACCATGAGACTGGTAGCAGGGACAGATAGATGAGGTGAGAAAACAGGAAATAGGGGCAACTCAAGACATACTTGAAATGAGTAATGTGACAGCAACAGTTTGAGAACCTGTATTCTGGCTATCTCAACTTCTGAAGAACAAAAATCTCATTTTAGATCATGTTCTCAAAGTTACAAACAAGCTTAAATTCTTAGGATACAGATGTTTGTCCCACAGCTTCTGGGTAGGATTCAGAGATTCTGCATTTATAATAAGCTCCTAGATACTGCTGATGTTGTTAGTCAGTCAGAAAACTTCACTTTGAGTAACAAATATTTAGTATTCTCTGAAGTGTTAACAGGTCCTTTCAGTAAAAATTCCAGTAGGCCATAGAAATAGGAGCCAGAGTTTAGGAGAGAAAGACCTGGGCTGGAGATATTTGGGACACAGAAAATGATATTGTCAGAATATGAGGATAAAGACCCAGGATCAGGGTTTGGAGAAAAAGGAAAAGAGATAATTCCAGTATTTAAGAGGCAGTTGGAGGATGAAGTTTAATAAAGTTAAAAAGAAAGGCCCAGAGATGTAGCTCAGCAATAGTGCCTACCTAGCATGCTCTGGATTCAGTCTGTAACACTGAAAAATAAAGTCGGAAAGTAGATGAACCTGCCAAATTCTCAATGAAAGATGAAATGCCAAATTCTCAATGAAAAGCTTTTAGTTTCCAAGCTTATTATATATATAATAGCTACTATTTGTTTTTCATTCTGGAAGTTGTGCTAAGGATATTCATTTTTCTGGACAACAGCAGGTGAATTTTTCTCTAATTGCACCCCACCTATCTAAGTTATTGGAGAATTAGATTTTGTTTAGTATTAGGACTCTATCCTGCCAGGGACGTGGCTCAGAGGCACAATACCTGTCTGGCAAGTATGAGGTCCTGAGTTCAATTCCCGGTACAAAAAAACAAAGGGACTGTATTATACACTGAGGAGTAGATGAAAATTCTAGGGTATTTAGCTCAGCACACTTGGGGAAGGCCCTCTACTGTTCATTCAACCTGGTTACTACTAATATGTTCATTTTCTCACCTCCGTAATACTTGCTTCCCTGATTAAGTGCCAGGCTTGGTTGTAATCCGATGTTTCATGTACAGAATGTTGTCACACATTCATTCTCATCCTAGGATCTGCCACATCACTCACTGTAGGTTCTCGATGTTCACAGAACTGGACTCACCTTTTCTGCTGTTCCCTTCTGCGATTTACCTTCACCAAGCTCAAAGCCTTTAACTACTCTCCATTGTGTGAACATGCAGAACTACTTCAGTGGGTGCAGTTGTTTGGGTACAAAAGTGATTTTTATTCTGCCCCGTGGCGGAAGAACTCTAAGACCTTGTACTAGTTATCAGGGAGTAACATCTAATCATTCTCTGGATTCTTTTACAGCACTGAGAGGGAATTCTTTTATCACTTTAATATTCTTATAAATCTGTTACCGTCTTTTGACACCCCTGCAACTACTCCATGCATAATTTCCACTTTACAAGCTGTGGAACTGCATGAATTTAGAAGCTCGTATCAGGTCACACCGTTGATAAGTAACTGTAGGAATGCTAAAGTAATGTGCCTTGGACTCTGGAGCAAGCAGGGTGTGGCGTTATCAGTTTTTATAAAAAATGCCTGCTGAAGGTCATGTGTAAGTGGCAGTAACTGGACTCAGATTCATAAACTTCATCTAGAGAAGGAAAGTGTTTCAGTGTGCCTCTAATAGAGAGCTAGAGTTACTCTAATCCCTGCAGCAACACTTATCACGATTTTACAAAGGAGACATACACGTTTAGAGCTTGTTAGTGGCTTGGCTAACACCAAAAAGAAAGCCGCGTCTGCTTGCTTCCAGTGTGGTATTCCTTTCATCGCACCAAAACGACTTGGCCTGCATTTACACCCACGCAAATTCCAATACAAATACACTTCAATTTGGGAACACCCGGGGGAACATAATTTGGCACATGCGCAGTGTTGCGCCAGCGGTTCCACCCTAGCGACCACCGAACCTTAGTCAGCACGCATGCGTCAGGCGATTCCTTCCGCCCATTCATGGCGCGATTCCCGCCACTCCCCGCCTCTTTCCCGCCCGGACGTCGTTTAAGTCTTGCCGGATGTTGTTGTGACTCCGAGAGACACGTGAGGTCCCGCTACGTCACCACCAGGCTGGAAACATGGCGGCGGCGGGTGTTGCGAGCGGGAAGGTATGTAACGGCCTCAGGGAGGTCCTTTGCTGCCCTCCGGAACCCAGGTGCCCTTGCTGCCTGGCGGCCCGCCGGGAGGGAGGAACGAGGGACTGTCTTGATCAGCCACAGGCCGTTGCGGACGCAGAGAAGGAGGGCTCGGTGGTGATGTCAGCTGTTTCCCAAGAATGTCAGTTCAGCCCAGTTGCAGAGACCCAGTGCCTTTTCCAAGGCCAGCTAGGCCTCGACTCTATTCTGCTGTGCTTTGTCCGGAGCGCTAGGCCTGGGTTCATATTGTGTAGGGAAGGGCCGGGCTTCCCTCCGTTTCCCCCCCGGATCGAGTTGTCAGTCTACTCCCAGATTCCCTGCGTCTTTTCGGTCTTGAGGCGTTAACCTGACTTAGCCCTTCATGTGTTTGATGTTGGTGAAGACGTCTGTGCCACAGTCACGAGCTGAGTGAGTGCTGTGCAGTTGTGCCCTTAGAAGAAAAAAATCTATTGGGTGCATTTAACAAATTGCTAAGTTGGCTGATGGCTGTGACCAGAAAGGCATGTGTCGACGGAGGGAGTTTCTGTGCTCGTCTAGAAAGGCATTGGTTAAAACATTTTCCAGATGTCTTCGGGGTATTTCCAGAGGACTCTCTGTCGAGCTGTTTTACAGAAGTTCAGCCTCGGGGGTGGTTAGGACCTAGGATTAGGTGCGGAGGGGATTTCATTGTATAATACCAGTTTATGTTCCTAGGGCATAGTTTGCGCGTGTTTAGAACTGTCAACTTTATGAAACGCGATTGGCGGCTTTCCCCTGTGCCAGGGGAATTTTGTAAACAGCTGGGACTGACTGGTAATGACTCATAGCACTAATGACTATTTAATTGTTGCAGATAACGTCCTCTTTCTTGAGTTTCAGTCATATTCTGCTGCCTTTCACCCATTTGCAACTGTTTGACAGCGTTTGTAGTTAGTTATTCCACGGAGTGATAGATGAGTTTACAGAGTAACAGTTATGTCGTGTTCATTGATCTAAGTGTGACCTTAGTAAATTGGGCAGTTATGATTTATTTGTTCTTCATATTCTTTATCTACAGAAGTAAAACGATGCCCATCATTACTTCTTGTATTTGAATGCTTAGTAGAACCCGAAACAAAAAAAAAAAAAAACTTAAAAAGGTTACATATTTACATATGTTGGCTCTTTTAAATGACTGATTGGACATTGTTTTTTTTTTTTTTTCTTTTTGGATTATTTAAGCTCTTGTCAGTTTTTGTTTTTATTTTAAATTCACATTTAAAAATTGTTAGTAAGTGTCTGGGGTACGTATGATTACATTGTTTGGTGTACATAACACTTTTTTTTTTGCACTTTCTCCCTCCCGTCTTTTCCTGCTCCCTCCAACTTTTGTTCCCTTTCCTATTTCCAAAACCTCCATTTTCATTTTTATATTGGAGATGGATCTGATCTTCTGCTTGACTCACTGCATGAAAGTTATCCTGTTTGATTGTTTCCACTTGGGCTGATCCAGCCTAGCACTTTCCAAGAAGGGATCCTTTCCATTTAAGCTACAGTTCTCCTTTTCAGGTTTGGTTGATTTCCGAAACACAAAAACGAAAAGTGGTGAAAAGTAGAGTTGTGAAATACTGTACAGGACTTTTTTCATTCTTTCTTTGGAGCCATTACCTTTCATAGTCTGGTTTTTTGAAATTAGTTGTGCATTTCTTGACTGTGCTTCATCCTTCTTATTCTCATTCATTGCAAATTCACACCCATTCTCATCCCTCCACTAAAACTTTTTCCATACCCAAAGCTGCTCCCTTCTCAAATAATACTGTTATGAGTAGAAAAACACACTTGGTCTTTCCACAGTAAGTACATTTCTGGCTCAATGGCATCATTCCTCTGGTTGCATGTATTTCTGTAATAAAATCTAATCTCTGACCAAGTCACAACAGTTTTTAAGGATTGTCTTAAATTTATTAGATCTTCTTTATTTTCAGTACATCATTCAGGTTTTAGTCTGCCTCTGGTCTGTTTGATTTCTCTGTTGAGTTTTCCATAGTCTCTTGTCTACAGTGCCTTCTCTACCACCACTGGAATTTTTTTAGTTTAAAAGTATGATTGGCTTTTGCTTTAAAAAAGAAAAGAAAACAAAAGCCTTTACTTCATTGCTGTGAGCATTAAAATAATACTCAAAACTGATTAATAGCACATAAAAAAAGGATACGTTAACTTTAGGAAAGGGCATATGAAAGAGTGTGTTTATCTCCCTGCCCCTCCAAAGTTCAACTGAAACTGTCAAGTTGAGGGAGGGGTTAATCAAGATTCACAAGATTTACTTGTGGTGCTTAAAAAAACCCAAACCAAATCTAGAAATTAAAAAACCCAAACAGAACAAAGCCCCACAAATGCAGGGCTATAGTTCTGCTCAATTATAATCTCATTGTTGACATCCAGGATGTAATTTTTCTATGACTCCAGTTACTTGCTTTGAGTGTCAGGAATTGAGGGAGAAAGTTTTCTCATGGAGACAGTGAAAAGTAGTAGTTAACAGCTTGAACTCTGGAGCCAAATTAGTTTCAGAAATTAATTTCACGTACTAGCATTGTGTACTACCTGTTGCTACTATTTATTATTATTACTATTAAGGTGGGTCTTTCAGTCTGTCTTAAGGTTGTAAGGTTACTATTCGTTTGGAAATAGTTGAATGCTTATTTATGCTGCCAGTTTTCTGTTAAGAAATTAAGACTGCTCATACATATATCAAAGCAACATAGTTACTTGAAATAAATTAGAAAAAGAAAAGTTAGAAACTTAGAAGTATAATTATTAAGTGAACTTTAGTGAACTGCAGTTGGCTGTAAGTTACCTAGTAGCAAAAGTGGGAAAACTGATCAACTATGAGAATTTTAAGACTGCTGGTAAAATAAAAACAAAAAGCAAAAACTAGTTTCTAGAGAGAAGACCAGAGAGTATAGTCTTTTGTAAAGTCTATAATGCAGTATAGTGAATATGATTCTATAGCGTACTGCATTTTTTTGGTAAAAGAAAACAAACCAAAAACAAGACCCTCTAATGCCTTAGTTGTGTTATCGTTTCATTTCGTAGGTAGTTCAGTAAATATGGGATAAGTCTGATGACTTCAATTGTCTGGTGATTTGGGTAAATTCAGGGGAGGTGTTTGTCAGTATATGTGGTATATGTTTGTTAGACATTTATTTTGCTTTTATTGAGCTTTTGGAAGTTAGCTTGAGTTTGTTTAATAACCCTGATTAGTTCTTAGTTTAGCTAATTTTTTTGGTATATAAGTGTGGACTCATATTTTAACAGTCAACAGTGAATATTCTTGTGAATGCTGAGGGGGAGAAATAGGGACACTGCCATTCTGCTTCTAACAGCTGCACGAAATTGAATTCATGGAATTAGCTGAATTTTCAATAAGAGGGGGAAAAAGAGCCTGAAATAGTTTTTGCTATTATTTCAATGTCCCAGATGATTGCAGTTACTTTCATTCATTATATGAATACTTATTAATCACCTGGTTTGTTCCATGCTGTTAGGCACTGTAGATACATAACTCTTGTCCTTGGAGTTTATAGACAATTCTTAGAAAAACACTCTCTTATTGGAGTGAGAAATGCAGTATAACTTTCAGATCCTTGAAATGGGTGCGATTTTTAATGGATGTTTGTGTTTTGATGCCTTATAGATTGGCTGTCACGTGGTTAGATCACTTGGCTTAGATCCTGGCACATAGATGGTATTTAGAGATGAGAAAAGAGCAAGGTGGAGAGAATGAGAAGGGTTTAGTGAGACAGGTGGGTCCAGAATAGCTCCTTTGTTTCAGAATTACAGGATCCTGCATTTCATTTACTTGCTCTTTCTGTAATTGTATCGAATTTTATTTTGTGGAAAATATCTTGGAACAGTTGGAAAACTTTTCTTCTTAATCAGGATTTGCTTTGAGATTTTTAATAAGAATTTATTTTGTGGCTTAAAATTGGCATTTAGAAACAAGCTTTAGAAACATAAAGAATATTTTTGTTTGTTTGTTTTTTTTGAGACAGGTCCTCACTATGTATACTAGGGTAGTTTTGAGCTCATTATGTAGCTCAGGCTGGCCTTGAATTTACAGGAATTCTCCTGTCTCAGCCTTCTGAGTGCTGGGATTATAAGCATGTGCCTCCATGCCTGGCAGGAATATTCTTAGTATCTAGTAGATTTTTCTGGAAATCTTTTCTTTTCCTATATGAAGTCTAGTAACATAGTAGCTACCCATGATATAATATTAATGTCTTTTTTCTTTTTAAATCTTTGTTTTGATGGTGCATAGTTGTTTCGAAAGATTATAATCCAGCATTCGCTGGATGGAGCAGGAAAATCTTTGTGAAATCTTTGCACTCTTTCTTGTTGTACTATAATGTATATGTGGTTTTTGATAGAAGAGAAGTCATTTGTGTAGCCATTTTTGGATCTCAGACTGCTAAGTTATTACCGTCTCCTGTCTGACATTGTTTAGCACACTGATATCCTTAAGAACCAGTATACTCACCCTTCATATCTCAAAGGCTTGTTCTTCATTGTCTGAATTCCGTGGCTTGTTGTTTTGCAACTACCTATGTGCTATTTTTTATTTGCTCACAGCCATTACTAATGATTAACATGTCTCAAGTAAAACTCTTTATTTACTTTTTTCCTTCTGTAACCTCATCTGCTCAGTTTTATCCTTGATTTCTCTCACATCTAATCAAAGTCCTGTCATTTTGACCTTCTAAATAGCTAAGCCATCTGTCTTTCCTCACCCCCAGTGTCACCGTCTTAGTTCAGACCATCGTGAATTGCTCTCCCTGGATTATTGCAGCTGTTCATGCTTGGCTTTGTAGCCAGCACCTTGGGTTAAGAAAGGCACATGTGCCCGTGCCATTCCCCCGCTAAAACTCTAGTGGCTTTTCTTTGTTTTTAGGATAAATTCCAAACTGCTAAGCTCTTTAACATGGCTAATAAAATGCTTTGTGATCCAAGGTAGTCTGTTTTTGTCTCTACTGTTTAGGCTTTCCTTTCTGATCTTCAGATTTTAGCCACACACAATTGCTTTCTCTTTAGACCCACTTTAGTTAAAATTGTCATTCTCAGGTCTCAGCTTACATGTCATTCCAGCTATGTCTTCCTGATTCTTACTCTGCTTGACTCTTCAAAGTCTAGATAAGATAAGTACAAAGACCTGCTTCAGACTGTTCTTACTTTATAAATTGTAGTTGTTTTCTTGTCTTAATTCCCAGTTAGACTGTTAAGTCTTTGAAGGCAGTGACTCAATCTTTTTTTTAAAATGGTATTGGGAATCAAACCCAAGGCCTCATTCATGCTATGCCAGCCCTCTGTTGAGCTATATTCATAGCTCTAGTGACTGATTCTTATTTATTGCATGTAATAGCCTGCTTTGTGCCTGGCACTCCATGTATTGAAGAAATAATTGAAAATGTTTTCTTATTTCAGTTCCTACATGTATTTGCATCGCACTGTAGTATGACCATTAGTTTAGTTAGACATTTTTTTCCCATGTCTCTTTCTTTTCCACTAATGAGCTTTTATTCCCAACACTGTATTGATGCTCATTGGCTGAATATATAAGTACAGAAAATTCTAAATCAGGTTAGTTGGAATGAGGGGTGCCTAGAAGAGCTTAGATAGGCTTGTGCTGTTTTGAAGGATTTAGTAGAAAGTATTTGTAGAAAGGCGAGGTAAAAGGGTATTCCAAGTTGAAGGAACAGAATTCATGTAGCGAAAGACCCAAATGGCAGACCCAAATGGCTGGCAAGGTGGTGTGCTCTGAGAGGCTGTGCAGGAGAATTGCAAGTTCAAGCCCAGCCTGGGCAATTTAGAGAGACTTTATCTTAAATGGGTAGATTGGCTGGGTATAACTCTGTGTAAAGAGGCTGGGTTCAGTCCCAGTACTACCAGAAAAAAAAAAAATCTCAAAAAACAAAAACCCAGAAACTGAAGAAACAAAATAAACCAGCAAGCAAGAAAACCCCTTCAGGAAACAGGTTCCAAGTGGTCCAAGTCAGGAAGACTGGGGTGCTGGGGAGTATTCGGAGGTGTAATGTCACTGTAAGGATAAAAGGTGGAGGCAGAAGGATTTTAGATTCAGATATGATGTGATCGGATACATGTTTTTTAAAGATCAGTTTTGGCACTGGTATATAGTACTTATTTTATACAGACTTTTGGTCGACTAGATTAATGAGAGGTCAGTGTCAGACTGAGAAGTTTTGAGAGGTTTATGATACAGAGCAGTGGTGGCAAACCTATGGCATGCATGCTAGTGGGCTGTTTGTGTCATGCAAAGCTCTAAAAGGTTTGCCATCGCTGATAGAGTTAGCTTGGTGCAAGAGGCATTTGTGATAACTGAATAGTTTGAGTGTCTTTGATAGCGTTCAGAATAACAGAAGGAGTCAGTTTAGTAACTGAGTTTAAGATACCTGTGGTTATTGAAGGAGATGCAAAGTGGGTTTCCAGATATTTGGGTGTGCAGCTTATTGGAATATCTGCAATCACACTGGCATTTTCTGATACTTTCTTTGAGCAAAACCTTAAATTATCTACTGCGTATGCCAAGTGATTTTTAAAGAAGTTGAATTTTTAAACCTTGTTTTGGTGGTTAGATTAGCAAGTATGTGAATACTGTAAGCTAAAGTTTAAGAACATATGTTATGTATACATAGTAGGTTTTGGATTTCCATATTTGGTGAGATTTAGGGCAAGATTTTTATCCTAAGCTTACTGGTAAGTTTTAAAGAAATTGGTTTGAATGTTTTTACCTACATTTAGTTTTGAAAATAAATATTATAACAGTTATAATACAAATGAAAATCAGCCCAATTTAAGTCTAGAAACAAAAAAACTGTCCTACCTCACTGAGCAACTTACCTTTTTTTTTTTTTTTTTTTGCTTTTTCTGTCAGAAGAGTTTTGTTTTGAACTGGATGGTATGAAAGTATAATTTGGAATCTGGAAAGTTACCTGTTTTTTTGCTAATTTTAACTTTTTGCTACGTTACAGGTCAACATCTATACTAAAACATTTACCACAGCCCCTCGAGCTCTTTTGATGTTACCTTTGACATAGTTATTCTGCTAATGAGAAGAAAAACTGCAGTTTTTGTTGCTCTCTGTAGACCATCGTTGAAAGTATTACGGATGTACTTAATTACTTAGGCGTCTTTGCAATATTTAAGAATAAAGGCAGACTCGGAGGGCATGAGCCGGATTTTATCCCAAGTAGAAAACTTTTCTTCCCTTTTTGTACCTTTAAACAACACCCCCTCCCCGCCTTAATAGTTTACCTTGGGTAAGATAGTATCTGTCTAATAATACAGCCATCTACATACAGGCAAAGTATTTTATATTATTTATCTTTTTATTCAGTATGGTATTTGGCACGTTTGCTTAATAAATATGTCAGAATGAGTTTATACAATCAGTTTAGTGCCACCAAGTGGTGAATCTTTGAATGCTCTTCATATTTTTTGCTCCTTGTGAACACGTAATTCCAGTGAAGTGGAGGTGTGATTTTTAATCTTTTAAGAGGTAGAAGCAATGTATTTTTCTTTTTTATACTAAAAATATCTTTACTTCTGTACTTATTTTTACATAGATTTTTGACCGCTTAAAATAATAGGCTTTACTGTAAATTATTTACATGCTTTATTGAGGTACATGTATTTAGGGTGTGCTTTTTTGGCACTAGAGATTGAACCTGGGGTTTCACAAATGCTAGGCCAGTGCCCTGACACTGAACTATGTCTCTGGTCTTTTCTAAAAGTTTGACAC
The DNA here is from genome assembly GCA_004027295.1 of Dolichotis patagonum. Taxonomy (NCBI): domain Eukaryota; kingdom Metazoa; phylum Chordata; class Mammalia; order Rodentia; family Caviidae; genus Dolichotis; species Dolichotis patagonum. The sequence goes on along the minus strand of PVJX010002073.1, from coordinate 48,000 downwards.
AGGGTCTTGCTTCGTTTTTCCGGTGGATCTTGAACTTATGCTCCTCCCTTTTTACCGTCTCAAATAGCTGAGATGATAGGAGTGTGCCTCTCCACCTGGCTAGGGTGTGTATTTGATAATTTTTGATGTATGTGTATACCACAGACCCATGAGCCTAAGTCAAGACACTGCAGTGACATTTCTGTGGCCACAAGTTTCTTCCTGACACATTGTAATCCATCACTGTATTGTGTGTAGGCAACTGCTGAACATCTTTTTGCCATTCTGGATTAGTCAGCATTTTCTAGAATTTTATGTGAGTGGAATTATAGGGTATGTATTCTGTTTTTGGTTTGACTTCTTTCTTTGGGATAATTATCTGGAGATTCAGTCATGTTACATATATCATTAGTTTATTATCAAGTAGTATTATGTTGAATAGCACAATGTTTATGTGGTCACCAATAGATATTGGGATTATTTTCATTTAGGCTATTGTACAAATAAAGTTGCTCTAATGATTGGTATGCAGGTCTTTGTGTGAACATATACTTTAACTTTTCTTGAGCAAATACCTCAAAATGAAATAACTGGGTCATTTCAGATACGTTGCATCTTCAGCATTTTAAAGCACTGCCAAATGTTCTCCAAAGTAGACATTTTATATTCCACTGTTTGGGGCTGGAAGTGTAGCTTAGTGGTACAGTGTTTGCCTAGCACCTGTGAAGTTCTGGATTCAATACCCACCACCAAAAACAAACCGTATCACTGGCTGTCTATGAAACTAGCTGCTCTGTTTCTTCACTTCCATTTAGTATATTAATTTTTAAAATTACAGCCATTCCTGTGTAGAAGCATTTCATTATGATTTTACTTTGCATTTCACTTGTAGTGATTTTTGTATTTTATATATACTCACAAATTTGGTGAACAGACATATGCTAAAATAAGTAAAATTAGTCTGCTTCTTGTGTGGAATGTTTAGAAATTCAGATAGGGTAATTAGGGCTAAATTGTTAAGTAGCTCCTACATTGATTTATAAATTTAAAGGCATTTAAAAATTGATTTTTAGTCATGAAGCAGCTGCATTTTCTTTCTCTAAGCATTCCAGAAATTCTTTCTTCTAAGGCAGCCACATGGGAGTTTTGCTGTGCTTTGTTGAGATAATAATAGTTGAAATTTATGGTTAAGGGTGTCAGAAAATCTGAAATTTATTGCTTTTGATCAGTATGTGGTCTTGAGGAAGATCACTTAACAGATCTTGCCTCAGTTTATTCTGTAAAATCGAGTTGGGGAAAATGTGATCTGTTATGACAGGGTGGCCATGAGGATTTGGGATTAGAATACTTTGAAAATAGAGTAATATTTAGTTAAAACTCTTATCAGAGTTATTTTGTATTTGAAATACATTGCGTATTAATGCAACTAATTTTTTTTTCTATGCTAAGTCTTTCACCATTGTCTGTCAATGTCCAAGAGAAATGGGTTATGAGACCCTATGTTAGATAACTGGAATCTGAGGATAATCAAGTCCCTTATAAAATGTGTGTAGTATTTGCTTTATAACCCGCTCCTATCCTCTCGTATTCTCGTATTCTTGTATTCTCGTATTAAATTGACTCTAGATTACCTTTATTACCTTACACAGTATGCTATGTAAATAGTAGCTCTGCTATGTTGTTTAGGGAATGACAAGAAAAAAGGTGTATGCTCCGTACATACTCTTTCTCTGAATTTTTTGATCTGTGGTTGGCTATCCACAACCCTAACTCACTGTGTGAGACTTGTAAGGTCTAGGAGTTGATACAAGTTAATAAATTTAGTAACATTACCCTGCTTGCCATTGCTGGCAGAATTACTGATTCATTGTAGTTAACATCAAACTCTTGAAATTGGAAAGCCAAACAGAGCTGCTTTTAAAGACAAATGTTAATCTGGTTCGGAGTTGGTGAAATTTTGGACGCGTTACTTGTCTCAGAGTGCTGAGGAGTTAAGGAAACAGGAAACAGGGTGAGTGCAGCGTTGAGAGGTGCCTGCTGCTTTAATACATTTTAGGTTTTTCTCCAGGAAAATTTTTTTGTTAACTAAAAATAGACAACACTTATATGGGTAAAAGAATTACTCAATATGCTATGGTTAGGTAAACTGTTTCATTTGATTGTATAGAGTTTATTCTTTATAATCCCACCAACAATATGGGATTCCGATTTTTCTGCATCCTCATCAGCAGTTACTCTTGTCTTTTTAATTTTAGTAATCTCTAGTCGTTATGAAGCTATATTCCTAGGACTGCTGTAACAAAGCATCACAAACTAGACATTTAGCTAGGCACTGTAAGAACCATTTTTAGATACTATAAACAGATGTTGAAATACAGATAGTGTGTTTAACCTTGTCTTTGCTGTTCCAGATTATATATGAACAGGAAGGGGTGTATATTCACTCATCTTGTGCAAAGACCAATGACCAAGACAGCTTAATTTCAGGAATATTACGTGTGTTAGAAAAGGTGAGTTTTTAGTAAGTGATTTTATTTAATAATAATAGATGGTAGTGGTTCATCTTTGAACCATTATTAAAAAGTTTGAATTTTATTTTAAGATGCAAATATATATTTGAATAGTAGTTGTAAATTTAACGTGAAAATAACACTTGAAATAAGCTAGTAAAATAACAAAGGATATTTTAAGTTTTATTCTGTAGAAGTTATAGTAATACCAATTTTTCTTTTTTTTTTTTTGTTTTCGGTACTGGGGATCAAACTCACAACCTCACACTTGCTAAGCAGGCGCTTATGCCACTGTGCTAAATCCCTGGCCCTACAAATTTTCACAATAAAAATAAGCAGAATTAAATCTACAGAGCATTTGTTGTCAAACAATGGTTAATGTGTGATTTAACATATTTAAAGTGCTAGTATTTAAGGGTTTATTTTGGGTTCTGGAAGTAAAAACGAGTAGATTAAAAATATGCTTTATTACTGAATACTAACTATTCATAATTTTTTTAGGATGCTGAAGTAATAGTGGACTGGAGACCATTAGATGATGCACTGGATTCTTCCAGTATTCGCTATGCTGGAAAGGTATTAAAGAAAAGCAAGTATGGCTAAGGAAATGCGCTTCTAACAGTAACATGTGGTGGCACACGTCTGCAAGCTCAGTACTCAGGAAGCTAAGCAGGAGGGTCACTGCAAGTCTGAGGTCAGCCTGGGCAGCACGGTGAGCTCAAGGCCAGCCGGAACCACATGGCAAGACTCCATCTCAAAAACAAAAGCCACGAAACAAATGAAAAACCCCCCAGCTTTATTGAGATATAATTTATATACCATAAAATTTATCCTTCTAAAGTATATAGTTCAATGATTTTGAGTATATTTGCAATCGACTTCATTTTCTGGGAGACATTTCCTTCTAAACTTTCTCACAAGCTCATTTTGAACTGGTCTCTCTCTTGGTTTCCTTTGGAGCAGTAACCTTGGAGATTTTTTTCACATTTTGTTCATGGGAGTGCTGTTACATGTGTAGTCTGTCATTGGCTGATATATCTTTATTTGATGCGTGACTGTAAATTCTAAAATACCTGTTTTTTTTTTTTTGTACTGGGGAGCAGACTCATGACCTAGCACTTGCCAGGCAGGTGCTTATGCCACTGAGCTAAATCCCTAGCCCTCTTAACGTACCATTTTAAAACTACTGCCTAGTATTCTGCTGTTGGTAGTTACTGGTTTTTTCAGTTTTTTGGTATTGTAAACAGTGCTGCACAGATAATTTTTTATTTTTGACTTTTTGAGATAGGGTCTTACGTGGTTCAGGCTGGCCTCAAACTCATAGCAATCCTCATGCCTCAGCCTCCCAAGTGCAGGGATTATGGATGTACACCACCACACCTGAAAGAAAAAAAAAATTTTTTTTTTGAGACAAGGTCTTGCTGTGTAGCCCAGGCTGACCTCAAACTCATGGCAGTCCTCCTGCCTCAGCCTCCCAAGTGCTGGGATTACAGGCCTGCACCATCATACCTGGCAGAAAATTCTTGTGTATGCTTTCTTGTGTATTTCTTTAGGATACATGATGAAAACACATTTTGAATTACAATAAAGAAAGCTAAATTGCCCTTCTGGAGTTAGGATCAAGATGGTTGTCAGCAGTGTAAGATAGCAGTCCATTTTCTCTCACTGTGTTTCATATTTGATATTATCTTTTTTTCTCTTCTTCCTTCCTTCCCTCCTTTGTTCTCCTCTTCCCTTCTCCCTGTAAGGTCTTACTGTTTCCTATACTGGTCTCGAACTCACAGATTCAGGAGATCTTCCTGTCTTGGTCTCCCAAGTAGTTGGGACTAGAAGTGTGTGCCACCACTGCTACCTTGATACTATCTGTTAAAAAAATTGGGGCAAAAAAAGTAGAAATCGTACATTAATTTGCTTTTTTTTTATTGTACTGCATATGGACATCCATCTATATGTTGGTCACTATATTTTTTGACTTGGCTATTCATACCCTTTGCTTTTTGTACTGTTTTTATATTTGTGTATTTCTTAGTCAGGTGGTAGTTGTGGGTTGTGTTTTGTTTTGTTTTGAGACTGGATCTTGCTGCGTAGTTCAGGCTGGCCTGGAACCTCTGTAGCCCACACTGGCCTTGAACTCGCAGCTGTCTGGTCCTTCTGCTTTCGCCCTCTGAGTGCTGGGATTACAGCTGTCCACCACCATACACCATACCTAGCTAAGAGTTGTTTTCTTGTTTTGTGGGGTATTTTTTGGGGGGGGGCAGGGGAGTCTGTCATATATTTTAGAAACATTTTATCCTGATCTTTAACTTTGTATAGTCTTTTGTTGTATAGAAGCTAAATTTTTATTTAGTCAAAATATTTATATTGCATTTTAGAATTTTTATTTTATTTCTGTTTAAAACTGAATGTTTTATACAACTGTATTTATAGATATGTTGCTTTTAGCAAATTTTGATTACCAGTAAGAAAATACATAGCCAATGATGCTTACGTAAGTTAGCTATTTTCCTCCAGAAACTCAAAGTCTAGAAACTGGGTACTTTTTGCAATGGTTCTCTTGCTTTCTCTTGACATAAAATAGCTGGTGTTTTTAGATAACATAACTACATTCAAAGTAGGAAAAAGAAAAGGGATGGAGCTTTTATTGTGAAAGCAAAATATTTCCAGAAGTCCTGAGTTGCGTATGTTTTATTGGCAACCCTAACTGCAAATGAGACTGGCCAAGCATTTTGCACTTTTTTGGTGAAGGTGAAAATGGGAGAAAAGGCTAAGCAATAGAGTTCAGTTGTCTGCCCCAATTTATAGAGCTAACAGTACCAACTGAGATATTGTGGATTGAAATTAAATTCAGTTACATATTTCTATGTTATAATTATTTTAGGACTCCAGTTCGGTTGTGGAATGGACTCAGGCCCCAAGAGAAAGAGCTAATCGAGGTGTGGAACATCTGAACAGTTACGAAGCTGAATGGGATATGGTTAATACAGTGTCTTTTAAAAAGAAACCACATACCAATGGAGGTATGAATTATGTCTTTTGAAACTTAAACTGATTTACTACAACATAATATACTAGTAAATATAAGTGCAAAGAAAATAATGTTTTAAATCAGAAGGTTGATTTGATGTGTTAATATGTGTAACTCAAAGTCTAATTATATCCCATTTTCTTTGTTTTTTGTTGGTTTTGATTTCAAAAAAGAAATTAACACTTGTTCTTTTTTGTTATTTCTAATGATAAAAAATAGAAACACTTTTTTTTTTGGTACTAGGAATCAAACTCACAACCTCATGCTTGCCAGGCAGGCGCTTATTCTGCTGAGCTAAATCTCCAGCCCCCCCATAAAAAAACTTAAAAATTATCTTTCACTCACATTTTTATTAATTTTGTAGAACTTTGAAAATCATGTTATTTTAACAAAAAGCACTGGAGGGAGATAGAGTATACTATTAAATGATACCATTCTAATTTTAGTGCTTACTGGTGTCTTCACAGCTCCTGAGGTCTTCCTCTTTTATAGATTCAGTTATTGTTCCCTTTTTCATATTTCAATCCATATATGTTGTGTGGTAATTATCTTGCATGTAGTTTAAAAAGAGTCAAGCTAATAGCTGGACATTATACAGTATATATTAATTGATGTAAGGGAAATGTTCATACATCATAGGATATGTATACTGTACCAGTAAGACCTAGCTAGGTGTCTATGATGAGGCTATTGGGATCTCTTTAAAATGAATATTGAATAATTGTAAAGAGTTGAAATGTAAAGTTTTATTTTTATTGATTGCTTTATATTTTATAGTAGGATATTTTCTTTCTTAAAATTTTTGTTCTAAATTTGGGAATAATCCATGTTTATCTGTTCAAAAGCGGACCAGAACTTACTGGAGGATGTAGATACAGTAGTTATGCTTTACACTTCATCGTGTCTAGGAATCAGTGGCATTTAAGAAATAAAGAGTATTTTATAAACTTTTAGTAACAATCAGCTTGTTTGTGAGTGTGTCTGAGGAAGGCATTTGGGCACTGAAAGGGGATGTTCTTACAGTCAGATGAATAACCTGCAAGATTTTATGTGGGGAGTGAGGTGATAGTACTCCTCTACTTTAAATTGTTAGGATTGGTTTATGTGAAATATTTCTGTGTTGATGATTAACACTATTATTCTTGAAGATGAAAGAGTGTAAGAATGAGCAGAAAAAGTCAGATTAGAGTTTCATAAAAGAATGAAGCATTACATGGATGAAAGAATCATGGTCTGGCAATAGAGATCACTTTAAGATTGTAGTTCACAGTCTTGCCTGCACATTGAAGTTTTGAAAGAGAAAAAAAACACAAAAATTCAGACTCGGGATGGGTCCTAGGCATCTGTGTTTTGAGTGATTTTAACATGTGGTCAGAGATGAGAACTTGTGTAGATGTGGAGTTTATCACAACCCAAGATACAAGTACTGTGACTCTGCCACACTGACTTGCAAAGTAGAAAGACTTCATGCTGTAATTTTCTTTTATGTATTTATTTGGTACCGGGAATTAAACTGAGGACCTTGGCTTGCCAGGCAGGCACTTGTGTTGCTGAGCACCTAGCTTCATGCTGTAGTGTTTAGAGTCAAAAGAAACACTTTCTAAGAAATTAAAGTCTTATAAATTTTTATGAGACGTGCTTTTTTTAAAATTTTTTTTTGAAAACTTTTTTCTTTTTTAGCCTTCAGATTTTTTACTTTGTACTTTTTCCATTTGTGAGGCACAAAGGAAATTTGGGACAAAGCTTTAAGAATACTGACTGTTTTAACTTTATACTTCTTAAGAATGTTTATGTTTCATAAGTTTATATTGCTAAATCCTTTGTTTTTATATACCAGATTAAATATTTTGAAATTATTTCCCAGACCTGTAGACTGTCATCATATTCCAGAAACCATCCAAATTGAATGTCATGTTCTTGATGCTGATTCTATTCAAGACTGTGGAGACTTACTGAACTATTTAGTTTCCCTTTTCTGCTATTCAGTTTCCCCATGTGATTGTGTTGGAAATAATTTTTGCAAGTCTTTGGTTACATAGTAAGTTTATTAGAATTATTTACCTTTCCTTTAAGGAGAAAGAAGGAAATTTTGAGTTAACTCTCAGCTTTTGTGGTTTTTCTTTACAAACGTTTCTTTTTTCTAGTCAGCTGTTAGCAGCAGACTAACTTGCAGATTACTTTTATGTTGACTTGGTACTAGATTATGAGAACAAAACATCTTTAATTACCTACTATCTGTTAGTCTTCAAGCACTGGAGGTATACTTGTGAACTAGATAAAGTTCCTATTCTTACAAAACTTGTATTATAGAGGAGGGACTTGTAGAATTGACATAATATTTCTCTCATCTTTCAGACCTTTACATGAACAAATGTGTGAACCATTTTTTATCTTATATACAATATAAAGGAAAATGTCTGTAAATGATTTGCTTTTGGAAATGTACAAGTTTCTGATAACTCCTAGCTAGTACATACTATTTAAACATTTTCATGTGACTTTCTTGTATCATTTCAGATTAAATAGTCTTCATATGATGGAAGAATTTTATAAAATTGTCTATATCTTAATCTCCATTGCTGTTTTTCTATGAAAATTTTTTAGTTATTGCAAATAAACTACTAGTATGTATCCTTTCTAGGTAGTTCAGGTGCATTTACACTTAAATGATTTATGGATAGGCTGGGATTCTAGAAATGTTCATCACATTTTAGTGGTCTTATGAGGACTGTACCAGTGAGACATGATGTAATCAAGTGGGCATATGGCACTTATTTTAGTTTCAGCCTTAGAAATGGGTATACCATTCAAACAAGTGTGGAGAAGCTAGTCAGATCAGTGTTTGTAACCTTTCTGGGTATCTTTCAAATGATACTTGTTAAAGTATCTGTCAAATGGTGATGGTTCCTGTATACCTTGCAGATAGAGCGTTTTGTAAATTACAGATTTTTCTCTCATTTTAAGGAATCTTGTTGGGAATATGGAACTGTTGTGTTCCTGATTCTATAGGAAGATGATGCATATACAGGTCAGCGTCAATTGATCAAGTCCTATAACTAGCTGCTTTCTCTGGAATGTCTTTGAATAGTGATAAGAAGACACTCTTTTTGAAATAGCATTAGAGAAAATGTTTTTTTAAAGTTTTTGAAACATCATCTATAAAGACATCATCTGACATATAAAGAAAACATCTTTATATTTAAATTGTTAAAGTGACATTTTAGAAATTAATTATAAGTAATATAATTATTGAGATTTTTTTCTTTGAGGTATATATTTTAATTTCAATAACCAAGATGCTTGTTAACAATTGAGATTATGTTCACAAACCTAGTATTTTACCTTTTGTAAAAATACCCACAAACCCAAAAGATGCTGAATATAACAATAGCTATAGTTATAGTGCTTATATAGTGTGAACAGGTCTCTTATTAGAAAGTTAGTTTGGCAAGATAATTGAGTGTCTTTTCTTTTTGAGACTATCTCTTTATCCTTAGTTTCCCTCTGCTTTTTAAAATTTTCCTCAAAATGCCTATCTGTATAGTCACTCCAGTGTTAATTTATTTTTGATCCTGTGCTTACATTCATTATCAGTGGAGTTTCCTAAAGATAATTATAAAGGAAGTGAAGAAATACTTTATAGAAAATAAAATGAGTTTCCCGAGATATATACTGTTTTTATTTGCAGGGAGTCAAAGATTCATATTTATTAACTATTTATGGTACACTTGGCCTGTACCAGTTAGTTGACAAGTATTGCCTCTTAATTCTTAGAGTAATATTGGGAGGTGAGTATAATTATCTCCATTTACGAAATAAAACGAGGCTTAAAAGAGATTCAGTCATTCAAATCATTTAGTTAGTAGGCTGGTAGCGTTACAGTTTGAATCCAGCCAGCATGCTTCCGAAAAGCCAGTCTTCTTTTGGGAGAGCTTATATTTTACATAGGAATAGCATTTTTTGAATTTGTATGTGGGAGAGTAATTGTTTTGAAAATCATTCTTTTTAGGAAAATGTTATGTTGCCATTTCTAATACAGGTTAAAACCATAGTAATATGAAAGCTATAGTGACTCCTTAGGGTCAGCAAATTTGTTAGGCAGTCACGATGAGCACTGTCAATACCTTTTAAAAAGGTGAACAAAAATATTTTGCTCCACTTTCTTGTTTTTAAGATGCTCCAAGTCATAGAAATGAGAAAAGCAAATGGTCATTCCTGTTCAGTTTGACAGACCTGAAATCAATCAAGCAAAACAAGGAGGGTATGGGCTGGTCGTATTTGGTATTCTGTCTAAAGGATGACGTCGTTCTCCCTGCTCTGCACTTTCACCAAGGAGATAGCAAACTACTGATTGACTCTCTTGAAAAATATGTGGTATTGTGTGAGTAAGTATCAAATTATTTTCTACTTATTGAAACTGGATTGATGTATTAATCCCAAGGCAAATTATGTTTATTTCTCATTGGGCATCAATGATTTTTGAGAGGATATCAGCAGCTTTATTTTTTCTGGGATATTAGACTCCTTTGGGTCAGTGATTGAGTGAAATGTTAGCATTTTAATTTTAATTTGAATCACACTTTTATCACGTTAGTGTTTTAAAGTTTGGCCTAATATTTTATGCATTTGTTTAAATGAATGATGGATTATGTGTTAGTAATTGATGAATTACATGTTTACAAATTTACCTTTTATTATGTTAAGTATAGTTTTATTTGTAATGTTGAAACTTTAAGTCAGGCAAGCTTATGTCCTTTATATAGTTATTTGTAGCTTTGATGACTATGTCTTCTTTTTAATTTTTGCAGTACTGAGATTTAAGGCCTCGTATATGCCAGGCAAGCACTGCACCAGGGCCTTCTTACTTTGCAAAAATCTTGTCTCATGTATTTACTTGTACACATCCATACACATACTCTTTTGCTCTCATCCACAACAGATATTTTTTGGAATTTATTACTTCCCAGAAACCCTGCTAAAGTTGTGTGATATGGATTAGTAAACAAAACAAGCATCTTCCTGGATCTCTGAAATGTTAACCATCTTGTGAAAGATGCTCACAAGTAAATGGCAGTTAACACTGTAGAACTAAAATGGAAGAAGTGGAAAGAGATGTTTAGTGGGAAGGATGTTTTAGAAGAAGGAGGAGTACAAACACAAAAGTTATAGAATAAAATGTAGTTCATTATTACAGGTCTGCAAAATGTGAGAGGAAACAGTACCAAAGATGAGTTGAAAGAGCTTAGTAAGGGTCAGGGAATAAAGGCTCTTGTCAGTTGTGTTAGCAGGTGTTCCCATCATCCAGATGAGATTATGGTGGCCTGGAAGTAGGAAAATGACAAGCAAGATGGAGGTATCAGAGAAATACTGAAGGTTAGATTTTGTTATTGGGTATGTGGAGGTGAGGGTGGAGAAGTAGAGGTTTTGGTTTGGGAAAACTGCAGGGGATCTTCCCTTTACAGTAGAGTTTATTATAGCTTGTCTAAACTGAAATTATTTAAGTCTGGGAGTAACTGAGAGTTGGAGGATTTTGATCATGTATTTTCAAGCATGAGGTTCTGCCCTGTTACGTTGATCACCTCTGGCTCACAGAAAGCATGCCGTTTCTGTACCAGTAAATACAAGGAAGTCAGGCCTGTTTAGTGGTATGTCAGTTTTGGATCATGAAGAGAGAAACCGTGAGTAGACTATCACTGAGAATATTGAATAGATTTAGGAGAGGCAGTGTCCTGATTGGAACAGAAGGTTATGGCTGTTGCATAGTAAGCGTTGACTTTAAGATTTTAGCACCAAGGTAAGCTCGTCAGTGTTGCGATACAGCTTGTGAGAAGCTCATTTGATTTGATTGAAGCATAATCTCTAGAATGATGGAAGTGTAGTAGTCCCACCATTCTTTACTGGTAAGATCATGCTTTGGAGAAGCAGGCACTGCATTTTAAGTGTGCCAGACTAACTGGCCTACACTGAAGAGATAACCAGTCTAAGGAGAGGGATTAAAGTGGTCTTAGGAAAAATATTTCAAGGATGTGTAAGTTTATTGTGAAGAATCTTAGTGCAGCATTAAATAAAATCCAACCAGTCAGTGAATTCCCAGCTTCTTACTGTGGTCAGTGTGGATCTTCCCTGTGTTTGCTTTGTTTATATCTTTAACTTGATCTCATGCAGTTGTCTTCTCTGTTTTTCTTTCCCTTCATAAAATCCCTTAAAATCTTTCTTTAAATTGTTTTTTCTGCTTGGAATATTCATTCCCTTTTCTGTTCTCTGAGATCTCAGTTTCATATATTACCCCCTTTCCAGTGTAATCTGATTGCTATCTCCATTCCTTATTCCCTGTCTCATTTCTCTATTTCTTAATTGCATTTAAGCGCATACAGTACTTTTGTCTATTTTGTGTTCTGCTATAGAATATAAGCTTCATAAATACGAGAATTGCTTCTTGTTTTCATTTTTTCCTTGGTTTCTAGGCACAAAGCCTAGTGTATAACACAGACACAAGTGTTGAATAGATGGCTTGGTAATCAGTTTGCTAACAGTAACTTTGAAAGGTAAAAAATAAGTTATAAGTTTGTGTAACTCCAAAGAGAAATTAAATCAGGAGACAGGAAATAAACTCAGGAGATAGAATTTTATGTGATATGATTTTAAAGATAGTGTTGACAACCACTTAGGCAATTAGAGGAATATGTGTATCTTCAAAATACTCTCTTAAATGAGAGTATTTTGTGAAACCTAGTTTCCTTTTCTGAATTTGTAAACATATGAGATAAAATGTGATAAAAATAACATTATTAGAGAGATTTAAGCACATGGCTTCATACTCACACTCCCTCAGTGATTGTCACTTTTGGGCAATCACAGGCATCCCTAGTGAGGACAGATCACTTGCCATGTGAATGAGAACACCAAAATAACATAAAAAGACCCTCAAAATTATGGCAGACAGGTACCTAAGTCTTTTAGTCTCAGCAGACAGGCACCCTCAGGAAAGAGAGTTTCTTTAAAAGTGCTTATTTCTACTTGGAAACATGAATCTGTGAAATAGGTGTTCTTCCTTACATGTTTTATTTTTTCATTAAAGAAGTTTTTAAAGCACCTACTATGTCTTACATATATCAGTACTACATACTAGAAATATAGCAGAAATCAAAAAAGGATATGGTCCTTGCCTCCATGGACTTCGTAGTGTTGTAAGAAAGACAAATGTCAGTTAAATATTGTAAAATTTCTGCTGTAAAAAAGTGCTAGGAATAAGACATATGGTACAATAAGAACCTATAATAAAATATGTAAGCTTTTGTGTGCGATAGTAATTGAAAGTAGTGAAATCAACTAAGGTAGAGGATAAAGTGGGATGAGATGTGAGTGAGCCTAAGGGATTAATTGCAGATTTAATGATTTGGCCAAAGAGAAAAACTGGGCACTGAAAGTAACCATCCTACAATTAGATTTTACTGATTTTAATCATTAAGTTTATGATACATGGGGATGTTTTTGAGAGAGGAGATACTTGTATGAAGTGATTACTTTAAAATATTTTCTGAATGTCAGCCATTTCTCCTTTGTATATTCTCCTAGAGGGAAGTTTACTTTTTGCCTGTGCACAATTTGAAATGTGTAAGACAATCCATCAAATATTTTATCTCTAAGGCTCCCCTTGATACTGTGTTGAAGACAGATGCCCCTTGAAAACAAGTGTGTCCTGTTTCATTTCCTATTAGAAATTATGCCAGTTATATTAATGTTTTATATAACTCAATCAGATTCTTAAGAAATTTGAAGTTCCTTGTTCTTGTTAGTTATAATCCAAGTAAATGGAATTCTGAGATAGTTAAAGTTCAAGGAAATAAAAGCTTCTAAATATTATCCTAAAATTTCATTCTGCTTGGTGTCAGCATGGGGCTGAGGTGTCTCGTTTCTTGTCCTTGAGTAATTATCTAAAGCAAAATAAGCCTTCCAGATTGTTTCTCTGGTCAGAGATCACAAAGAAGTAGATAACAAAGAAGGTGTAGACAAGGAAAACCTTGGTTTCAGTCTCACTGGAATGCCAGCTAGTCAATGCCACGGATCAGCCTTCCTGTCTTTTTACCTGAGTTAATAACCAAGAGAATTAGATTAGATACTGTTAAGTTATTGAATGTGACTTGCACCTTGGCTGTTGCCTTATGAATATATCCCATAATGAGTAATTTTTTTCCGTACAGAGCAGGCCTTCTTGTTACAGGAGGAAGGGGTCTTGCCATGTGGATGAAGAGAGAATGCCCGTACTGTAGGGATGGGTGGTCTTAAGAAGAACCAAGAACCAACTAGAGGTTAGGTTAACTGCATAATTTTGTTTTTCAGCCTCTAACCTGATCAGGCAGAACAGAATAGCCTAGGTTCTTGAGGCTATTTCTCAAATGGTTTTATTATCCTAGGATTCAGTGTATTATATTCACTGAAGGTATATTAAAGGCCCTTTAATCTAGCATTTAAAACATGATGTTCATGTGGGTAAAACAATGGGTTACAAATTTTTTCTACCTTTCATTAAATTGGTTGTTAGAATATGAATGGGGCCTGTTGATTGCATTACATTATTTTGTATACTGGCCATTTTTCAGTTATACATAATTATCTAAGCAGTAAAATATTCTAAAAAAGTCAAATTGGTTTTATCATACAGAATATAGATTAGATTCTAGGTATAACATTTTGTTATTGTGAATGTATCTTTCTTTTTTATTCACCTTTTTGATTGATAGCCTTTGCAATGGTATTTGTTTTTAGTTTTACATATTGGTCAATCTCAATAGCAATAAAAGTTACTACTTCAACTCAGAGCGCAAACATTGTGCAACTTAGTTTCTGGACTTATTCTGAGGTCTTAGTCTACTGCAGAGGCTCACTGCAGAGCTTAGGAAGCACTTCAGTAGTTCATGGAGATATGTTTGTATCATTGTGATATTAGACATGTTTTCTTAAAAGTCTTCAATGGGCGGTAGTGGAATTACAAGTGCTAGTATTGTTGCAATGACTTGAAAGTCTTAAATAATGTTGGTATGGAGAGAGGTGTGCTTCTCAGAATATATATTTACACAGTCAGTGTTACAGTTTGACAATCAGAAACATTGTAATAAAGTCCTGGAATTCTATTCTTCCTCTTGAAGTGTGCTTGTCTAGCATTATACTATTTGTCCGATGACTGATGCTCTTTTTAGTATTTAATTGATTTCATTCAGGACAGTAACATTTTAAACTTCATTGTGTTTCTTTTCCTCCTAGAGATTCTCTCACAGACCAGCGCAAAATACTAGGTATTAAAAGTATTCACTTTTAAAAAGTTGTTGTGATAGCTTGTAGGCTTTCATCTTCAGTTTAGTGGCTACTGCTTGTTATGGAACCATAGTTATAGCAGCGTTTTGACATTGATGGTCACCTTTTGATTTTAAAGAAATAATTCAGTGTAATTTATTGTTAGAAATAAAATAACTGCAGAAGCTGTAGTACTGTACTAAGAAACATATTTGTTCTTTTAGTAACTACTTTTGCTTTCAGGTGCTGAATTAGAAGTGGACCTATTGTTTTTAAAAAAATGCCTTATGATACACTGTATGTACTCAGTTACCACTCCAGAAATGTTCAGAAAAGTGTGTTTAATGAAAATTGAATGTTTTTTAAAAAGTATTTTTTTGCTGGGTGCGGTGACACATACCTATAATCCCAGCACTTGGAAAGCTGAGGCAGGAAGATCACTACGAGTTTGAGGCCAGCCTGGGCTACAAAGTGAGTTCAAGGCCAGCATGTCCCAAAAAGGCAGAAAACAAAATAAAATAAAATAAAATAAAATAAAATAAAATAAAGTAAAGTAAAGTAAAGTAAAATGAAATAAAATTTTTTCTCTCCCACTATGTCGAATGACTCAACCTCAGCTTCTTTTAAAAACGCTAAGGGGTTTATTAGCTGGTATTGTCTCTTTAGATCCAGTGTTGTTTCTGACTGTAAGAATAAGATACTGTTTTGGATTTCATATCCCCTGTAGCATTACATTTGCATCCTGTAATGTTAGAAATAAGAAGAGATAACTGTTATTAATGATCTTATCTCAAATATTTATAATGAACTAGAGGTGTATAGCAGCAAATAGCACATTTAATTTTTATTTTAAGCACAAAAGGTTGAAGGTTTATTATAACTAACTAAATCATAAACTTACTGAGTAGAAAAGACTAGATACTTTGATTATTTAAAATTAGATATGTTTGGAAAGCATGTTGTTTATTTTTTATTTTTGGTACTGGAGATTGAACTAACGACCTTGTGCTTGCCAGGCAGGTGCTTATGCCACTGAGCTAAATCCCTGACTGAAAGCATGTTATTTTGTAGTTAATAAGGGGTGAGACTTGTTTCTAGAGTTTTAATAGACAAGAAAGCTAAAAAAGAAAAACTGAAAAATAATCTTGTTAAATGTTTGTATGTATCTCTAGTTACAGTTAGCATGATAATCTTTGTCAGGTAACCACTGTATTTTGTATTTTTAACATCTTGTTACAGTAGTACTAAGCTGTAGAATGAAGATAGGAACCATTTCAAAAGAAGACATTTTCTTATATTGTACATATTTCTTATATTGTACATATTTACTTGGTGCATTCTATAGTTGTTTGGCTTTAAATTTGTGATAACAGAGGCAGATACATTATAAGACTTTTTTTTTTTGGTACTGGGGATTGAACTCATGACTGCCTGCTTACAAAGCAGGCGCTTAAGCCACTGAGCTAAATCCCCAGCCCTATAAGACTATTTTAACATTGTAAGCAAGAGTTTCAGTTCATTACAGCATTAAACATTAAACATCTTGGTTTTAACTAGAATGAAAATACACATCATTTGTTACGTAAAATTTAACTGAGTACTTGTTAATGTTTCATGTTTTGAAGCTCATTTGA
This sequence comes from Dolichotis patagonum, assembly GCA_004027295.1. Classification (NCBI taxonomy): domain Eukaryota; kingdom Metazoa; phylum Chordata; class Mammalia; order Rodentia; family Caviidae; genus Dolichotis; species Dolichotis patagonum. Next base: position 31,561 of record PVJX010002073.1, on the reverse strand, counting down.
AATACTTATTAAATACTTGCTAATGTGCTAATGGGACACTTCTGGAACTAAATTAAGAAGAGTGTTAGGAAAAGTAACTGTGTATTGGTGGTAGGTAGTAATGGACATGTTGTGCTAGTATTTTCTACAAGCCTCTTTTTTCATTGCAGATCTCCACAGGATAAAAGAATACTTCTTGTGAATTGTCAAAATAAGAGTCTTTCACAGTCTTTTGAAAATCTTCTTGATGAACCAGCATATGGTTTAATACAAGTATGTTTTTAAAATCTGTTCTGTAATAATTATTACTTTGATTATTTTATATAGCCCCTACTTGTTACCTTTTCAGAGGTACACAGAATAATACAGGTGTATATGTAACCTTTATGGAACTGTGCTGTGTAATTTTAGAGAGGCAATATGTTCCATAATATTTGCAATACCCAGAAACTTCCCTTATGAGGTACTGGCGTTTAAGTCTAGGCAAGGGTTCCACTACTAGGCTGCATCCCTGGCCTACTTGTGTTCAACCCTTTGAAGGTCACAACTGATCTTAGAGGTACTGCAAACTTCCTTAATTATTATTAGAGGGTGATACCTGACCTGAGACCTCTGTGGGTTTAAAAGCAGTTGTTCTCTTTACCACAGTCCTGATGGTAAGCATCAGTAGATTTTTACATAGTTTTCATTGATTAGTAAGGTTTAACAGGATATATCACTTTGACTTCATTAATGATCAGCTTAGGGAAAAATTGGGTTTCAGTATTTATTCTAACAAATACAGTATTTGAGTGCTTACTGTTTTGGGCACATTTTTTCTTAGTTTAGAAGATAGATCAACAAGTAACAAGGGATTTTTTAGAAAGGAGGATGAGTGAGCTAAACACTTGACAATAAAAAGTGAAGAGACAGATTTTCTTATGAGAATAATCAGTTATTTAATACCAATTTCTGCTAAATTTGAATGAGTGAACAACTTGGGCTTCAGAAATGACTGTAGCACTTAAGAATAGAAAAGCCATTTGTTGTTTTCTAGGATAGCACTGTCCATTAATAAATTATTATTTCTGTACTATTAATATAAGAAAAATAAAATGTCAGCTCACATTTACATATCACGAGCATTTAAATTTAGCTGTCAAATATTTTATTTTTGACATTCTCTGATGGTTTGGTGGTTAGGGTTTTGCACTTTCAAATATTTTGTGTTAGACTAGTGTAGTGCATACTTCAAGAAGTATTTGTTTATTTTTGTTAAGGCAGGACTGCTAGACAGAAGAAAGCTGTTGTGGGCCATTCACCACTGGAAAGTAAGCACTGCATATATTTCTGATGTATGCAGATAGAATGAAGTCTGCAAATCATACTTTTACCTGCAAATCTATTCGTAGCATTAACCTACCATTTGTTATGCTGTTTTTAATCAAATGAAAAGGTTGGCCTAGAAAATTTAAACTTTTCTTCTAAGAAAACAAATTTCAAGATAATCTTAGAACACACTGTTTTAGTTCTGATTTCCCTTCTTTTAAAAAAGCTTTGCTTTTTTGCTATTGTGGGGTATTTTTACTCTTTGTTTGATTTAATAATGCTGATTTTTTCTTCCTGCTACATAGAAAATTAAAAAGGATCCTTACACAGCAACTATGGTAGGATTTTCCAAAGTTACAAACTACATTTTTGATAGTTTAAGAGGCAGTGATCCTTCTACACATCAACGACCACCTTCAGAAATGGCAGATTTTCTTAGTGATGCCATTCCAGGTCTAAAGATAAATCAACAAGAAGAACCAGGATTTGAAGTCATCACAAGAGTGAGTGGAGATTTATCTTAGTACAACTTATTTTTTATAGTATGCTATAGAAATAGAAACAGGTTTGGTGATGCATAGCTCTTTCCTATAAGCTGTTCTTACAGCTTTTTGCTGACTCACATATCTGACAGTGAATACTGACCTGCTGCCAAATTCTTGATGTGTTCTCTGTATTCATCTGTTACCTAATGTTATATCCCTTTCTTTGATTACTTTTTGATAATAAACAAATTGTTTCATTGAGCACATAGAAGTGAACAAATACTGAACTTCGCATATTCTCTTAGTTTTGTTCCTCGTTTGTATGTTTTCTCAGTAGGTATCAGATACAGCCCTCCTTTAGGATTTTGTTCTCATAAAAATCTTTAATTTTTTAAGTAAGTTTCCCTCTGAATTATGGCAGATCTTATAGATACTCAATAAGACTTCAGATTGCTACAATTCTAGGCTTTCTTTATAGTTAAAAAGTTATAAATATGTAAGTTGCAATACTGAAAGGGTTTTTTTTAAATCTTGCAAATGGTATTTTTAAATTACCAATTTTGGTTAATTGAATAAAAAACTGTGGAAATTACCAAGTGGAGCTAATGAGCCATGAATCACTTTTGAGAATTACAACTTAAGTTTGGAAGAAAAGCTAATTATGATTAATGGAACAATTATGTATTTTCTCTATTTTAAATAATAAACCATTTGGCCTGATTTACGTGTTAAATGTTCTGTATTTATATAATTGAAATCTCAAATAGCAAAGAACTGACAACTCCCTCCTCCTTCCTTCCTGTTTGAAAATGGGTCTCAGCATTTAGTTCAGGCTGACCTTGAGCTCTGTATCCCATGCTGTCCTTAAACTTACCATCTTCCTGCATTAGTCTCCTTGAGTGCCTTTTTTTCTTAAATGACAAATGCTTTTAGTTTGGGATTTCCTCTCAAAATTTGTAGCCCAGCAGGAAATGTAATCCTGACAGAGTTTGTAAACTAAACAGTGGAAAAATTAAATATTGGGAAATATGGAAAAATATTAGAAGAGTTAGAACCAATATCTGAAAAACAGTATTGTGGATTTAGTTTTTATACATCTTGATTTCATGTCACACACTGGTTAAAGAAGTGCTTTTACTGCTAATCTTATTTTAGATTGATTTGGGAGAACGACCTGTTGTTCAGAGGAGGGAGCCAGTATCGCTGGAAGAATGGACTAAGAACATTGATTCTGAAGGAAGAATTTTAAATGTAGATAATATGAAGCAGAAGATATTTAGAGGGGTAACTGAAATACTTTACCATTGATTGTATATTAAACTGCTAGTTTCAGGGTTTTTTTTTTTTTTGTTTTAAGAGCAGGATGGAGTTTCTTTATTTTGTTTATGAATGATGCCTTAAGATTTCTGCTCTCAGTTGTACTGAGTGAGGTACTTACAGTGTCCTTGGGGGTTAAGTATGGGGATACTCTTGACCCTAGAGGAGAATATTCTTCCTTATTGTAGTTTCTGTGGGTCACGTGAAGCATGTACCTCAGTGACATTTGCTGTATCCAGTAAAGTTGGGCTAGTACGCATCAGTGCTACTTTCCATTATGCAGTCTACTGTATACCCTTATCCTTCAGGCCTTCTGGTAGCTGTTTACATCCTTAGATTCTAGAAGTAAAAAATAAGATAGCATTCACATAGTAGAGCTATTAATATGTGTAAAACCACCTCTTAAATACTAGTTTTCTTATTTTAATTCTATGTAAGTGTTGTGAACTTACAATGTTGTATTCTTTTTTCTAATGTTTAATATGCATGCTTTCTTCAGGGTCTTAGTCATTCATTAAGAAAACAAGCATGGAAATTTCTGCTGGGTTACTTTCCTTGGGACAGTACTAAGGAGGAAAGAACTCAATTACAAAAGCAAAAAACGTAAGTAATGGTCTGTGTATGTGTTCATCAAAGAAATTCAAGTAACTCAGCCATATAAATTAATAGAGGGTTTCTAGATGAAGATTTGGAATAATTTTGGCAGTGGAAAAAGTTCTATTTTTTATTGTTTTAATTTAAAAATTATGAGTACTGTAATTTCAAACAAGGCATATTAGAAGGAACTCGTTATGTTAGAGAATACGTAAAAAGATAGTAGAAAATTCTAGTCCTCTTGTGCTAACTTTGAACACATCTTTCATTTACTTAATAATTATTTAGACATACACTTCTTTTTTTTCTTTTTTGATCTTTTGACACAGGGTTTCTATGCATTTCAGGCTAGATTTGAACTCACTTTGTAGCCCAGGGTGACCTCAATCTCACAGGGATCCTCCTTCAGCCTCCTGAGTGCTGGCATTACAGGCATGTGCCATCACACCCGGCTAGATGTGCATTTAAAGATGTATTGTCTCAGTTCATTTTTCAGTTTATTATCAGATATAATCAGGTCATTGAAGTGTATTTGCTCTTTAGGGTACTTTCCTTTAAATTATTTACCAATGGTTCTTTCTTGAAACTGTTATTATTTTATTTCTCATACTTGAAGCAGTATCCGCTTTCTACATACACTTGTTCCTAGTGGTCAGTCTAGCCTTTGTCAGTCTAGCTACTCTTAGTTATTAAGTGTGTTTTTGCATTTTCTTGACAGATATTTTTATATTAGATCTTTTTATATTAACAAGATATTTTTATATTAAGATTTTTTTATTAACAAGTTTCTGCAGTAAAGTGCCTATAAAATGAAACTCTGTGTCACACTTTTTAAAAAACAAAAATCATTTAGATTCATACTTAAATTATTCATAAACTTTAGTGGTTAATTTTTTTTTTCTCTTATTTGAGCCAGGGACTCTCTGTGTAGCGCAGGCTGGCCTTGAACTCACAGCGATCCTCGTGTCTCAGTCTCCCACGTACTGCGATTACAGGCATGCACTGCCACGCCCACCTAGTGGTTAAAACATTTAATGACTATAATTTTAATAATATATAATAATAATAATTGTTATTATTATTTTGGTACCAGGAATTGAACTCATGAATTTGTGCTTGCCTGGCAGGCACTTAGGCCTCTGAGCTAAACCCCTGGCCCAATTTTAATTATTTTAAGAACTGAGGTGTTTCCCTAAAGTTAATCTAAAGTTATTCTAGTAGTTAAACAGAATTTAGCACATAAATTTTGTGCACATGTACAATATTTTTATTTTACAATTTAAGTTGTAATTTAAAACATTTCACTGTCATGTTTATAAACTTAAATCTCTCTAATGTTATAAATATTTTTATACACTCTTCATAGAAAAACCAAATAAACAGTGTTAAAAATAAAATTTTCAAATAGCTTTCTTTGGCATAAAATTGTTTCTATAGTGATGAGTACTTCAGAATGAAACTACAGTGGAAATCTGTCAGTGAGGAACAAGAGAAGAGAAATTCAAGATTAAGAGATTATAGAAGTCTTATTGGTAAGTTTTCTTAACATTCGAAATGCAAGAGAGGTTCACATTGGAGTCTTAAGGTTAATTAATAATTAGCCTCGAAAATATAGAGTTGTGTTAATACTATCACACTGCCAATGGTCACTCTCCTGTGGAAGATTAAAGAAGCTGAGCTAAATGTCAGTGTGAGGGTTCAAAAGAGGAATCAGAATTGGAAAGTAAACTGGGCGTGGTGGCACATGCCTGTAATCCTAGCACCTGGGAAGCTGAGGCAGGAGGATTGCTGTGAGTTTGAGACCAGTGCGGCCTACCAGTCTAAACTACATAACGAAACCCTGTCTCCAAAAAAAAGAAAGAAAAAAGAATTGGCAAGCACATTAATTCGGTCATTATATTTGTAAGTAGTGATATACTCTAATTTTTACTTCTAAAATTTGGATTGAGATTGTTTATGTTTAATTTCATTTTTTAAGAACTTGCATTATTTTCTTCACTATGAACATTTTTGTTTATTGTACAAAAGTTAGGAGCTATAAATGAGAAAAAAGAAAGAATTTTGTTTGAGTTGCCTATAGGTAATATGGTTAATAGGTTTTGATTTATATCCTTGTAGTCCTCTAAATATTCATGTTTCTTTAAATAAATGACTAAGTAATAAATTTTTGTTTTAGAAATTAAGAGTATTTACTAGGGAATAACTATTCTCTAAAAAAAGAGATACTTGATAGAATTTTATCATAAAAAAGCACTAGCCTTATTTCCAAATAATCAGGACTGGGTTGTCTGGCTCTAATGATAAAGACCAGGTAGATACCAGTTACTGAAGGATGCGTAGTTAGTGTTGTACATGTCTACCTCACAAGTTTCATTTCATAATCTCTGTTTTACAAACTGAAGCGTACATTACTTTTGTAAGCTTTACATAGTTAATGTGTGGAGTCCAGTTTTAATGTTGTTAACTGTCATACTATACTGTTTTATGTAATTTTAGATAGCTTTGGGTAGTTGGGGAGTTTAGTTTTGAAATTCTTCGCTGTAGTTGGATTTGGATGTCTGCAGCCTTAAAAAATATAGAGGCCCCGCTAGCCATTTCCACCCTTCCATGAAAGAAAGAAATCTCTCAATTAGTTTGAGAAAGCCCAACGTAACAGTGATTTTTTTTTTTTTTTTTGAGACAGGATTTTGCCATGTAATTTAGGCTGGCCTTGAAGTTGCCAGGATCCTCCTGCCTCAGCTTCCCGAGTCCTGAAATTAAAGGTGTCCACCACCTCACTGTGCACATAGCAACAATTTGTAAAGACAGTTATTGAGATCTTTTTGGCAATAGTAACTTGGACTATGAAAAAGTAGTTTATTTTTCTGGGAAGTAAATTATACCAAACTATGTTTCCCTTCTTGGGAAGGAAAAAGTTGGGGTTGCAAATCCTGGAATTACTGCAAGTTTCCAAGGGAAGTATCCCACTATTTCTTCTTTAAGTGGGAAAAGATGGTAATGGATTTTTTTTTCCTACTTGTATATAATAAACATTGGACCTGGCAATGTACATTGGACATGTACATTGGACATGTACAATCCAAATCCAATGATCAACTAATTCAGTTTTTGAACCCTTTTCTTTCCACATGCCAGATTATTTTCTCTTAACAGTGATGATGATTCATCATTTTGATCTTTCTGTGTCTTATTTTCATTCTTTCCAAGAGACTGGGAAATTTAGGTATTTAAATCTCCGGAATGGAATTTGAACTGAGACACACTTTAATCTAGGTTTTTTTTCAGTTTTAGCAGATAATAGAGTTGAAACCCAGAAAAGATTAGTAAATTGTTTTAAGCCAGATACCCAGGTAGCTCTGTAGTCCAAACTTGCTTGTACAACTTCATTTCAATTTTTTTAAAATTTGGTTTTGATTCCAAGTGATCTTTTAACTACTGTGCTTTCTCTAATGTAAGTATACAGAGTAAGTTAGGTTTGTTTTGTTCTATTTTTGTGTCAGGGTCTTGTTGTGTAGTTCAGCCAGGCCTTGAACTTACTTTGTAGCCCTGGTTGGCCTTGAGCTCATGGCAATCCTTCTGCCTTAGTTTCCTGAGTGCATGGATCACAGCATGCATCACCATGCCTAGCCATCGTAAGTTATTCAAAAGCATTCTTTTTTTTTTTAATATTTTTTTCAAAAGTAGTTTTTGAAAATGATTATCAAAACTTTTTTGGTGGGGGTTAAAATTTGTGTTAAAGAAAAACAGCAATTTGTAGGCCTTTTGGATCATGTCAAGATACTGGAATTTAATGTGAGAAACTACAGCAATATTTTAAATAAGAATAACTTATATTCTAAAGAATTTTTGCTGTTTGGAAGGCTTGTGTCGAGGAGAGAGTAGGAGCAGGGGAGCGGAGTGTAGGAAGTAGGGGGCTAAGGCAGACCGATGGTGTACTGGGGATGCATGTAGTACTGCAGGTGGAGTCATGTCATATTTTGGTGAAAGAACTGCTAAGGTTTTCTGGTGTATTAAATATGGGAGAGAATCAAAGATAAGACTCAGTTTATTGAGAATTTGGGCATTTGGTGGTGCCAGGTACTCCGATGAAAATGGGCTGTAGGGATTGAATTAGGGATGAGGTGTATAAGCCTCAAGGGGAGATGCACAAACGGAATGTGAAGCGGCGTACTGAGCAGTTCGGTGTGGTCTGGTGGGAGACGTACATTTGAGTTTTATAATGTGCATGTCCTTGGGACAGGTGTCCTAGGGCATCAGAGAAACAGTTAAAAAGGCTCAGGAATCCCAGTTTTTATTCTACTGACTTAGCTTTGGCAGCACATTAGAATCATCAGGGCATCTTTTACAGTCATGCTAGTTACTAAACATTTGCATACTCGTTCATTCAATAAAGTATTTACTTAGTGCCTGTTGTGTACCAGGCTCTGCTCTAGGCACTGGGATTCATCAGTGAACAAAACAAGTAAGATTCTTGCCCTCAAGCAGCTTCCATTCCTCTGGGGAAGAACAGACAGTAAGTGAGATAAGTAAGTAAACATGGGGTGTGTTGGTGGTGAGTGTTTAGTAGAGAAAATGAGAGGATAGAAAGCTTATGTGTAGTGCTGCATTTTTAACTCTTGAACACTCATGGAAAGCTTTTGCTGAGAAACTGGTATTTGAGTAGAAATTTAAAATAGGGGAGAGATGAGTTATGCAGACAGAGGTGTCGGCAAGAGGTAGTCTAAGAAAGGGAACAGCATGTGTGATTTGTTTCCACTCTAGGACTTTAGTATGTCTGAGCTGTAGTGTAGAGACCACTCTGCCTGAAATGAATTAGAGTGGACAAACTGATGAAGCCCAAAGGAAAAATAGTGGAAAATTAGGCACAGTCTGCCTTCAACATTGTGGGTCATTGTAAAGACTTGTGGCATTTACCTTTAAGTGAGATAAAAAGCCACTGGAAGATTTTCAGAGAAGCATTGTGATCTGACTTGCGTTTTAACAAATCACTTTGGCTGCTGTTGGGAGAATAGTTGTAGGGGCAAAGGTGGAATGAGAAGAGCCATTTGAAGCTGTACCCATCACCCAGATGGGAGGTGAAGGCTGCTTGACGGAAAGGGCCAGCACTTAAGTGGATGAAATTCGAATAGACTCTTGAAGAACAGGAAGTGTATGTCATTCAACCCTCAGGTGAGGGCCATTCCAGCCAGACGGGTGCAGTAAGGACTGGACTTGTTTCTGCTCAGGACCTCTGCACTGGAAGACAAACAAGGGGACCATTGTGTTTGAAATGGAGTTAGCCAGGGTGGGAAGGGGAATGAGTAGGTGGGAGATGCAAGTACTGGTGTCATGTACCATTGTAAGACAAGGGAAGCAAAGACTACAGGGTGACTCCAAGGTTTTTAGGGTGAGCATTTGGAGAAATTGTGTCACAATGGTTTAGTAAGACGGAAAAAACCATGAGACAAACAAATATAAAGGGGAATATTCGGAAGTCAGTTCTGGGCATTCGTTTTGAGATACATCTTGGAAATCCACAAGTTAAAATGTAAGGTAGAAGGTTGATATAAATGGCCCAGCGTTCAGTGGAGGAATCCAGTACAGAAATAAATTTAGGAATCATCAACATACATATGCTGTAAAACTACATGAAACTATAGATTAGGACACTAGATAAAATTACTAACGAGTAACAGAAGAGGTCCAGGAGCTGAGTCCTAAGGCATTTTGTAATTAGGAAAACTTAGGAGAACTCAGCAAAGGAAACTGAAAAAAGAGCTCAGAGTTATAAAAGACAAGTGAAGAAAGTATTTGAGAAGTAGTGGCTGAAATATCAAGTAAGATGAAGACTTGAATAGACCATTAAAAAATTATAAAGAACAAAGATGTAATTGGAAATTGAGATTAAGAAGGAACTTTGGTGGATAAGTAGATGTGACAGCTTGATTGAGATGAGTTCAACAGGGAACATAAAGAGGCAGAACTTGGAGACAGCACACATATGCTCAGCTCTTTCAAGTTTTGCTCTAAAGAGGAAAACGGGGAAAGTTAGATTAAGAAAAGTGTTTTTCACACTTGGCCACCTTATCTTTGACAAAGGAGCCAAACATGTTCATTGGAAGAAAGGTAGCTTCTTTAATAAATGGTGCTGGAAAAACAGACTTTCCACATGCCAAAGACTAAAACTAGATCCTTGCATATTGTGATGCACTAAAGTCAGCATGAATCAAAGGTCTAAATATTAAAACAGAAACACTGAATTTTCTTGTAGAGAAGATAGTAGAATTCTAAGTCATAGGTGTAAGCAGAGACTTCATGAAAAAAATCCAGACCACATGAGAAATACTGTAGAGAATCAACAAATGGGATTTCATCTTATTAAAGATCTTTTGCACAACAAAAGAAATCACCAACAGAGTGGAAGGACAACTGACAAAGTGGGAAAAAAATTACAGTCAGTTGTCCCTAAGACAATGACTGACACCTAGAACATATAAAGAACTGAAAAAAATCAGACCTCCAAAATTCAAAGACTCAATCCAAAAATGGGAATCTGAGATGAAGATAAACTTCTCAGATGAAATACAGATGGCAAATAGATATGAAAAAATGTTCAACATCATTGGTTGAGAGATGCAAATTAAAACAACACTGAGATTGAATCTCATTCCAGAAAGAATGGCTGTCATCAAGAAATCAACCCATAACAAATACTGTTGCAGACTGGTGTAACCACTGTGAAAATCAGTGTGGAGGTTCCTAAAAAAACTAGGATTAGAGGTTCCATTCCCTCCAGCTATTTCCCTTCTAGATATCTTCCCAGAAGAATTAAAAACATGGTACCACAGCAATATACGTGCACCCATGCTTACAGCAGCACAATTTGTAATAGTTAAATCTTGGGAACAGTTCAAATGCCCATCAACTGAGGAATGGATAACAAAGTTTTTTATATAATGGAGTACTACTCAGCCATAAAGAAGGATAAATTGAGATTTTTATATGTAAATGGGTGGAACTTGAGACCCTACCCCTAAGTGAAATAAATCAGACACACGTGTGTAAACATTGTATCATCTCATTGTTGTGAGAAACTGAACAAGTAAGATCCAAATGTACAGTAGATATTGTGAATAGGAAGAAATTGTTCAGAAGAGGAATGAGGGTGAGGGAAAGAGGAAAGGAAGGAGGGGAAAAGGAAAAAAATACACAAGATAGTGATATAGCTAGTTTCTCTTCATTGAAAAGAAGTTTGTGCTAATACTGTTTGGACAATATTTCATGCGTATTTCTTACACTCTGAGTAACTATTATGAAGATAACAATATGCAATATATTATTTTTATTCTCCTATTAACCTGTTTTGAAACTCTATTTTATTGTTATTTTTTTCTCTTTAAAATAAAAAATAAAAGGTATTTTTGTTTTCTTTCTTTCTTTTTCCATTAAGAGAAACAACAGCATGGTTGGATGCTGTGGGAATGACACAGTGAAGAAAAACTGATGAAACTGGGGAGGGAGACAACATTTAGTAGGGACACCGGTTGAAAATCGCTAGAGCCCTTCAGTGGCCAGTCGGGATGGATCTCATGTGCAGGAGAGGCTGCTCTTAGGCACAGTTGGGCTCATTCACAGTGATGGGACGCAGGAGATGCAGCACATTCACATGTAGTTATGTGGTTTGAAGAATGGGAAGCTGGGGGAGTTGTGTAGGTAGTGTCAGTTTTTCCCAGAACTAGAAGCAAGATCTCAGGGCTGAGAGGATGTGGGAGAAGATGGAGGCTTGAGAGAGATGCAGTGTGAAATAGATGCATCGGGAGAGTGAATGGATGAGGGCAACGGTGCACGATTGCCCAGCAGCGCTGAGGGCCCTTTTGAGGACAGTGGTGGTGCACGTCAGATGTGGTCACTCAGCAGAATTTTTTTTTTTCTTCAGCCACCTTTAGCAGCTTTAGAAGCAAATTAGAGAGTCAGATTTAATGAGGGTTTGAAAAGCTTAAGTACCCATTTTCTTTCCATGAATATCTTATAAAATATTGCTTGGCATGTTATTACTGCATAAATATAGATGACAGAGATATGGTAGATCATGGGAATATGAACAAGTTTGTTGTTGTGTTTAAAATACTAAGGCTTGTGTTCTTACTGACATTATGACTTACTGAAATGTGAGAGTGAAACATTAGACATTTCTAAGTGAAATTTTATATTTATAACAGCATGGATTTTTGGTACTGCTTTTGCTTGTTTGGGAAGTGTTATCTATGTTCTGTATTTTATATGCTTACTTTAAAAAACAAACTATTTTAACAGAAAGCTAGAATATTCTAACATTTTTTAAAAATGTACTTATATAACCTAATTTCAGTATGATAACCTAATTTTATTATTGTAAAATGCCATATTTTTTTCATAAATCATTTTAATTCTCAAATCATTTACTTGGAGGAGTGCGACTATATCTTTGTAACAGTTGTTCTTAGTGTAAATTAATCATGCTCACTTTCCTTCCTGATTTACGGAGGGGTTCAAGTTTAGGAAGTGCCTTTTGAGTTTTAAAATCTCTTACAACAAGATGCACACAGTGGGCATCAGTGTTTGAATTGAATTGTTGACATTTCATTGACTACATTAATGGTATTTCCATATCTGTTTTTAATGTCATAAAGTTTTTGCCAGCAAAATATGACAAAATTAAAATTAAATTGCTTATAACTAAATGGAATGATATATGTGAGAATAGAGAAGTAATTTTTCATAAAGATTGTGGAACATGACAAAGCAGTTATGAATGAAATAAATGTCTTTGATTATGCTTGATTGGGTAGTAGTTTTTTATTGCACTTTCATTTGCTGTTTTTAAGTATAAACTTGCATGCATTAAAGACTGGCATTGTTATTACTAATGTGAATTTTTACTTAGTGTTTTAGTTATTGAAAATGTTACTATGCAATTTGAAGGTTATGTTTAGATTAAAATTGAAAAGTACTTGAAAATTTGCCTATAAGGAAGTGGACTGGTTTTTGAAAAATATCCCAAAATGTTACTCTGCATTTGCAATGGAATTTGACAAATTTTTCTTTCATTAAGCTTGGCAAGAAATGAAATTAATAGTAAGAAAAGTAATTCTGTATTTGTAAGATGTAAGCTTTATGAGAATCTTTTTTTTTGAAAAGGTTTTCAAATATGTGATGATTTTCCTCTTTAGAAAAAGATGTTAACCGAACAGATCGAACAAACAAATTTTATGAAGGTCAAGATAATCCAGGGCTGATTTTGCTTCATGACATTTTGATGACCTATTGTATGTATGATTTTGATTTAGGTAAGTTCTCCTCAAAAGTCCTAATTTGCAAAAACTTTTATTTATTTTGAATTTAAATTTATTAGCCAGTTAGAAATAATTGGTCTGTCGAGTAGGTTTTATAAGGGAGGGTTGTTCTGCAGGAGACTAGAAACCTTTAAGGCTGTGTCTCCCAAGCAAGGACCCTGGGTGTTGTAATAAGCATACAGGCCACTGTGGAATATTTTAACATTTGAATTATAGTGACATCTATAGGATATTTCTCTGTTGGCTGAAATAGATAAGGGTTTTAATGTTGGATCACTGCATTGCTTTTGATGGAGTTATATATTTGCAGAGCTAGTTTTTTGGCTGTGATGTATTATGCAAGTAGTGTGTGACAATAAATGAACAAGAAATGACAGTAGTATTGTTACCAAGGTTTGAGAAACAGTGTATTGCCCAAAGGATACTAAGTTTATAGGGCATGAATATATGTTCAGTGTCTGTTATCTAGAACACTTTGGACCAGAAGTATTTAAGATTTTGTAGTTTTTGGATTTTGGAATATTTGCATAGACTTAACATGTTGAATATGTCCTTATCTGAAAATCTGAAATGCACCAAAGTCGTGTTGTGCTGGCGCTCAAAAAGTTTTGCACTTCTGAACATTTCAGAGTTTATATTTTGAACTAGGGATTCTTACCCTCCTGTACTTGAAAGTTGTGTAGACCTAACTAATAAAGGGAGCTATCATTTCTTTGAAACAAAGAATATCTTGGAAAAAATTACCATGAATTGAGAAATTTTAGAACCATTGTTTGTGTTTTTTCCCTTGTGAAGAAAAATACTGACTCAATGTCAAAGATAATAGTGCATTTTATTTTGAAGGCCCCATAGAATCTACTTTTTTTTCTTGGTAAGTCTTCCTACCAAAAATGAGTTGTTAGGACTAGTGCGGGAGGTACAGCTGAGAAGTTCTGTAGGGAAGATGCATTAAGGGGAACAAAACTTAAGGAACCAGCGTCTTAAGGGGCTAGAAAATTTGAACTGGTTGTTCAAAGGACCAACACATTTCCTAAGCATCAGCTTTTAAATAGGTATAAATAATAAAATTTCTGAGTTACTGCCATATAAATGGCTCCTAGCTAGAGAATAATAGAAATAGTTGTTTTTCAGATTATTTTAGTCGAGCTTTAACATCTTCTGTGGAAGGTGGTTAAATACTCCCTTAACACTTAACCTGTATAAGCGTTAAGTTATGGCTGCATTTTCTTCTGTGCAAGTTTGTTTCTGTGCAAGTAGCTTGGCTTTCTTGATGTCAGGGGAAGATGTAAAATTGGTTGATGGGCCTAAGGTATCAGCCTCTTTGGTGACAGTAAGTTCACTAAGTTGAAAGTCCGAAATGTAATATGTAGCCAGCCCTGTATATTACACATGCAGTGAGCTTCAAGGTGGATGGATAAATTGTGAGCATGGTGTTAGTGTGCTTTTCAGGTTGCAGAGTGCTGTCCTACTTGATTTAATTTTTGCTTTGAGTCTCATAGTAGCCTCTTAGGGAAGTGAGAAAAGTCATCCTCGTTTTTATGAGTAAGGTTATATTAAAGAGTGATTCGGTGTCATACAAGTAAGACATAATTGGTCTTTATTGCAGGTGGGCATTCTTACCTATCTTTAACATCCCAATCTTACCATTTTTGTTTCTACTACCACGGTGGGGAAACGGACTGTTGTCTTTGGGAACAGGAGGCATTGTTCCATTCTCAAATGATAATTTTGAGATGGAATTCACTCACCGTAGTTGTCATGGCAGGGATATCTTCTGAGAAGTGCATCAGCTTGCTGTTTCCCATTGCCTGTGTTGGTGCTATGCTCTTTCTGTCTGCTTACTTCAGTTATCTGAAACATAGTCAAGGTTCCCAATGGTAACTCTGCTTGTGAGAAGCTCAGAGTTTGTATAAAAGCAGTAGCTATCCCTAGCCCTCACCCCCTTTGTTTTTTAGGGGACAGAGACTTACTGTAGTTCAGTCTGACCTTGAACTCATTCCTCATCCTGGCCTTGAACTCTCAGCAATCCTCCTACCTCAGCATCCTGACTGCTGGGATTACAGGTATATGTCATCATGCCTAGTTCTTTTTTCATAGCAGAGTGACCTGGGCTAGAAATTTACTAACTTACAGGCAATTGCATCGCATCGAATTGCTTGGCGTCTAAGCCCATAGGTGAGGAATAAATATGTGTGCATTGAATTGAGTCTCATTGATAGTAAGGATGGAGGTAACAGTTACCAAAAGCAGACTGAAAAACTATGAAAGAATAATTTCTGTTTGTGAACAGCCACTGTGTCAGGAAGTGTTGATGTGAAACATCTTTTTTTTTTCTTTTACAGTATATGTTTAAGTTATCTTCAGAACACTAAGAAAGCAGAGGAGTCTCAGTTTTTTTTTTTTTTTTTATTTCTAACCCCCAAATTTCTTTTTTCTTCTCTCTTTTTTTAAAATGATACCTTAAGGGATAAGCTTCAGTTACCTGGAAAGTTGAACTGTATATAGATTAAACTTTTCTGTTTAAGAAGTTGTACAATAGGATGATACGGAGTTTATTTCTCACACCTTTCAACTGAAACAAATTTACTGTGAAAATAATAAGGAAGTACTTTAGAAAATGTGGTAGTGCTGATTAAGATGTGCATCAGTCAGCAATACTGCAGAATCTGAGTGTCACTGAATGCTAATTTAAATAGCTTTAATCTTTCTTTAATTAAAAGGAATTTGTACATTAATTCCACCCCCACAAACCATGATATACCCCAAAGAACATCATGTATAAAATAAAATAAATTAAAAGCTACCAGAAGATGAAGATTAATTTGACTGCTTGCTTCATCTAAGACTTAACAGAAATATGGTAGTGATCTTATATGAAAGCCAAAGACTTAAGAGATTAAATTAGCTTCATAGAAATTTTTATTCATTATAACTTAATAATAAAGGGCTATTATTCCAGAAGAAAGGTGCTTTGTAAATCTTTTGAATAGCACACTTAGAAATTTTTCTGTCACAGTCCATATGTAGTCATACCCAAGAGAGTACTACTCTTGCATTTTGTTAAATTCAGATTAGATTTCCTTCATGGCAGTTGGTCTTGACTTTACTAAATTGTTGATTTCTCTGCCAGTGCCAGCTAAGAAAATTCTCTGATAGCAAGTTAGTCTTTCTTCTCACCTTCTTGCTCTTTTCTTAAAAGTGTTCATTATTTTAGAAAGCATCCACAAAAATTTCTAGAAATGCTTATGTTTAGATACCTTGTCACATGCTGCTTATTCCAGCTCTTTTCTCTAAATATTTTAGGAATTTATTGTTTGGTACTGTAGTAATTGGCTGTCCTTTGTGAGAACTCAAGTGTCCTTTCCAAGCCAGTGGTGGCAAACCTATGGCACATGTGATATTTGTTTTTTAAGACAAAAGATGTTAATGTGTGAGTTGGTTTCTCTAGAATAAAATACCAGTGTTGAGATTTAATTACAGTGTTGGTACTTTGCAGTAAGTAAGTGGCTTTTCAGTTGAAGCTAGGACACTTGGTCTCTAAAAGATTCGCCATCACTGTTTCATGCTAATGTGTATAGAGCTGTGCTTTCCCACGAGGCACTGTGAAGACGCAGTGAAGTTTTGGTAGGATTCCATGGAGAGACAGCAGTAGATGGTACGGCAGAGGCTCCCAGCAACGTTAGCTCCACCTTTATTTGTGCAGAGATTCTGAGGTGATCGAAGTGCGTCTCTGCATTACATGTTTGTTCTGTTTTCTAAACAAGTTTTGGTTTTTCTGCTTCTTGAGGTCATTTTAAAAGTTCTTCCAAAACCCTCTTCCTTTTAAATACATGTTCTTGGGCTTCAGTACGGATACACATTGGTGATAAAAAAATGTAAACTTTGAATTTACAGACAAAAAACTCTTCTCCACAGACTTTCCAAGCTGCCATCAAGAAACCTCAGTAATTTTCTTCTTTGGGGGGATTGAGGGTGAGAAGGTTTTGAGACAAGGTCTTGCTTTATAGTTCTGGCCGTAAACTCATGGGGATCCTTCTGCCTCAGCCTCCCAAGTGCTGGGTTCACAGGCGTTGCCACCAGGTCTAGCTGTAATTTTTATAAATGTACGGAAGTTAACCGAGTTGAATGATACATAAGTGAACAGACTTAGTATGAGGTCTTGTCCTTTAAGAATTGGTGTCTCAAGTTTGAAATTGAATTATAGAACAAGGAAAGTGAGGGTTTTATAAGATGAAAGTAAAAAAGAAGCTTGACATATCAGATGAAAAACAAACTAGGCAATTTTGTTTGTTCTTAAGTGAGAGGTTTGACTCCTTAACTTTCCAATTTGTTTGTTAATTAGGGCCTGAAATTCATATTGTGGTTATGAAATTATTGTGTCAAGAGAAAGTAGTAAAAGAGGTAGCATTAAGCACAAAAATATTGGTTGGATTAGACCCAGCTAGCCATTGGTTGAGTAAAGACTTAACAAGAGAGAGGACATAGGTATGAGTATTATTTAAAAGTGATTCAAAGTTACCAATGATTTGCTTGCTAATACAGTTAGATCTTTTTCTTGTCTTGTGTTGTCTTGGTTTTTGTTTTTTTCCTTTTCCTTTTCCTTTTCCTTTTCCTTTTCCTTTTCCTTTTCCTTTTCTTTTTCTTTTTGTCTGTCTGTCTGTCTGTCTGTCTGTCTCTTTTTTAACTGCACTTGGCTTAGTCCTAGTTTGATGCTGTTGACCATGCTGGCCTTGCAACTTTCTTTTCTTGGGTTTTTGCTACATTCTTCTCCTTGTGTCCCCCCCTCCCCATTTTTTCTTTGCCTGTCTAGTCTCATATTTTCTTTTGAGCGTATACTCTTACATTTGCTCTTCATTTGGGGTCTTTCTTCATTTCTCCTTTTTCATGATGCTCTTGCACATTATTTCTTTTTATATATTTTATCTCAGTGGATTAAATGATATACTCAGTTTAATTTACTTTTTATTTATTTTTATATTACCCACTTTTAATAGTGATAATTACCCTATGATGCATTCTGCAGCTATATTATCTGCTTGATAGTTCATCTAAAACAACTCATCTTTATCACCTGATTATTAGACTTTCCCCCAGTTTGTTTTCATTGTGAATAATAGTATCTTCCAATTTTTGAATCCAAAGGCAACAGTAACCTTCAGTGAAATGGTGCTGATATACCTGGAGAGATACATAAAACTTAGGTTTTTAGAGATGTGATGATTATTATTTTTCTTCTTAGGCTATGTGCAAGGAATGAGTGACTTACTTTCCCCTCTTTTGTATGTGATGGAAAATGAAGTGGATGCCTTTTGGTGCTTTGCCTCTTACATGGACCAAATGGTAAGAATAGTGATTCCTTCCTTTAGTCAAACCAATTTTGAAAATTTTAGTTGTATAATTTTATTATAAGCTTGATTCTTATATGTAAACATGATGGAACTTGAAGAATTGTTTCATGCTTATTTTATTTTTCTTTTTAATAACATTTCAAGAAGCTTGGAAATACTGGTACCATTTTTAATATAAAAAGTAGATAATACAGTATATCTGTAAAGAGAAATCAAGATTTAATATCAAAAATGCTTATGTTCTTCAGAAGAGCCATGAGTCACAGAACATTGATGAAATAGACGAATTCACTTTGTGAAGTAGTGGAGCTTTCCTATCATCAGTTTCAGAGATAAAAGATTTAGTCAGGCCAAGTAATATCCTTACCTTTTGTCAACATTTTGGATTGTGTCATTAGTGTCTGATTTTTATCCACATATGTTTTAGTTCTGCCGAGTAGCCCTTAGAAAATATTAACAAGGAAATAGAGAAGTTTTCTTAGGCAATCTTTTAGAAAAAGCAAAAAGGGATATATGAGTAATAAAGGGATATAAAATCCAAAAGCCTGACTACGTAAGTCACTATTTTTCGAAATAAAACTAATAAATGTGATGCTGGGTCTTTATGTCAGATGTTGAAATGGCTTGTTAGCAAGGGGTAAAGGTTTTGAATCTATAATGTAAAATTTTTCTCAGTATTATAAAATTTAACTCAGGACTTCTGGGATATAATTTGAAAGTTGTACTCTTCTCTTTTCCTTCTAGTCTTCCCTTTTTTGCTTACCTGTTTTTTTCTTCTAATTTTTCCCATTTTTGTCTGTTTTCTTTAAATCTCTTATCCATAGTTTGAGCTCATCTTTACCTTTCATAGTTCTTTTATGAATGTATACTTGATGATTTGATAGTTTCAAAATGTTTATTAAATTAATAAATATTTAAGTTACTCTTGCTGTGAATTGATATTTTTGGATTATTTAGAAGAATTGTCAACTGACTCTGCTATTTTCATAGTTTGTTTTCTTTACCTTTTTGATTGATTGATTGATTGATTGATTTGCCTGCATTCTTATTTCCAATTACTCCCAAGTGCTCTAGAAACCTGAGGCATTTGTTGTAAAGGTCTGTACGACTGGTACTAGTGACATAAAATCTTTTGTCTGCCTTCTTTGTGTTTTGTTGTTCATCCTCTTTTTCACTAGAATTAGCATGTTCGTTGATAAAGAGATCATGTCTTTGTTTCATTTAATATGTACAGGAATTTTCCTAATGCTCAGCATGAGGTGGTTTAAAAGATGTTCTGTTTTGTTTTGTTTTAGAATAAATGAATCTTTCCCTTTTGCTCAGTTTAAACTTTTAATTAGAGTTTCCCTAAAATTAATGTGAATAATATATTTAATAACTTATTATAATAGTTTTCAATAAAAACCAACATTGGCATATTCTAATATGTTCGCTATATAATGCCTCATACGTGCATACATGTGCATATATATTTAGGTCTCAGGTAAAGACTACTTCCTCAATATCTGTAGTATATACTTTACAGTCTCTATCATTTTTGAGAACAGAGAAGTTTCAATTTCATTTTACCTTTTTCTACAATAAATGTCTCCATGTTTGACTTTTCCAAAAATGTCTCCATGTTTGACTGGGGATTTTACTGTCTTTATTCTACAAAGATCTCTTTAGTATATTGTCTACTAATACATATTTTTTCATAGTATTTGTTTGAAATAGCACTATGCGTCCCTCAAAATATTTTTCTGCACTATTTTTCAATGTGTTGCCATTTTAATGTCTTTGAGTCTGTGCTACTGCTCTACCTGACTTTTTGTTGTGTAGCATTTTTGATTCATGTACATTTTTATTGCTTTTGTCATGATGAACCTAATGTCCCCAAATTTACTTTTGTCTGTTCACACTGAATGCAGGTCTAGGCATAGACTTCATTATTATGGGAATATTTTCAAAGTAATGGTGCTCTAATGCACTTTATTATATCCAGCATCCATTTTGTCAGTTTAATCCCTCCCTTTTCCCACCTCTGTACATTTGTCTCCCTCCCTTTCTCTTAATTACTGATCCAGGTGACGTTTTTTGTATATTCATCATCAGTCTCCAGGGATGAGTACTTTTTCAGAGGTGGTACCTGTCATTTTGGTGACAGGTAGCACCCGTCTTTTTTTTTTTTTTAGCAGAGTGAGTAGCTTAGCTATGCCATATTGGTTTGGTACTCCAGTTCTAGTCTTTGGCTGTCACAACAGAGATTATCCTGTTACTCAGTAAGTTAATTCTGTCCTCCCTTATCAGTGTGTCTGGTAAATTTGGAGAAACTATATACTAGAGGCTTACTTCTTTAATTATTAAAAAGAAACAGCTTATTGTGACTGGTAGCTTTTACAAGTTTTTAAAAATCAGGAATATATTGTTCTATACAAATAGATAATTCTAATAAAGCACTGTTGTGTTTCAAAAGTGTGAGGGATGAGAGGAAGTTGTTTGAAGGCTTTTCACATGGGTTATAGCAGTAGGGTATGTAGAGAAGTTGAGGCATGAGATTTAAGGGCTTTCAGACTGATTTAGGAAGTTTGGAAACATTTATTTGGTGCCTTCTAGTCCTTTGCCTCAAGGATTGCTAGGGAATCTACTCACCTTTGAAGACTGTTTTAGCATGTGAACCACAGCCAAAACATACACTTCGTGACCTCAGGATGCCTTCATACTCTCTCACATTACTGAGGACCCGGATGAACTTTTGTTTATGTGACTTATATCTGTTGTTGTTTATCATATGAATAATACCAAGGAAGTTGTGAATATTTATTGATTCCTTTTAAAATAACTATATGCCTAGTACAATTTAACATGTTGCATTTTAAAAATAAAAAAGTAACTTTTAGATCCTGGTACCGAGAAAAAAAAAAAAAGTAACTTTTACCAATTAAAAAAATTTCACTGAGAAGAGATTGTTTCCCATGGTTTTATTTTGTTTTTTCCCCAAATTTTAACTTTTGTTAGTACGCTTGAAGTACATCATGATTATATTCATCAGAGAGAGTCGTTAAATGTGCATAACATATCTTAGTTCTTACATCCTTTTCCCTTCCCCTACCTGCCCTTCCTCCAACTCTTGGTCCCCTTCCTACTTGGAAAAGATCTATCTCCCTGTTTGTCAGTTATCTTTTATTTTTCTCTTTAATTATTTATACTTTGGGTTGCTCATATAATAGCTGGATTTCCATTTCTGCTGTACATTTGGTCACTTGCAGTATCACACATTGTACGTAGCTTTTTGTGCTTTGAGAGTTAGAAGTGTGAATACAAATAATATTTTAGTATGGTCATAAAAGTAGTTTTGACCTCACAGATTTTTTATTGTCATCAAAGCTAAGAAGTAGTAAATTCCAAACTGAGATACGTGTTAATGCTAGTGTTATTTTTATTTCATGTGACAATTTGAAGGAATTTTAAATATAGAACTAATATAAATCAATGTTTATTTCCCAAATATGTGTTCATTTCACCAAGTCTTTTATGCTGGGTAAGAAATAAGTGTGTGTTAGTTTTCTGTTACTATCCCTGTATTCTTCTTTATCAGAATCAAATGAAAGGAGAAAATAATCCTTAGTTAAAGACCAAGGATTTTTTTCTCTTCTTTCCTTTTGTAATGTTTTAGTTTTTAAATTATTGTTGTATTTTTTAACATAACCAGTGTAGTAAAAGTCCAAAATTTGTCCTTAGACATCATGTGATATCCGTAGTATTAGTGATTATATACAAGATATTTATTATTAAATACTTATGTGATAACAATTATTTTCTTTTAAAGCATCAAAATTTTGAAGAACAAATGCAAGGCATGAAGACCCAGTTAATTCAGCTGAGTACCTTACTTCGATTATTGGACAGTGGATTTTGCAGTTACTTAGGTAGGTTAGGAAGAATATATTCTATTCATAAAATGAATTATTTATTGTTTGGTAGTTGTTAAGATGTTAGAAGACCAGGTGCCATTGTGTTCTCTTGCAATCTTAGCAGTTTGGGAGTCTGAGGTGGGAGCATCATGAGTTCAAGCCCAGCCTGGGCCAACATAGTGAGACTCCATCTCAGAAAAAAATGTAGGTAGCCTGTAAATTTGAATTGTTTCCTTGAATTAATAAAAGGCAATTAAATATAAAGGGCTTCTAATCACTTGAAATGATAGAAAAATTTCAGTTTGAGAAGGGTCTCTGGGTTAACATAATTAGCTGAAGGTAAGCCATATTTGTATTTTTTTTCCCTTCCATATAGAATCTCAGGATTCAGGATACTTATATTTTTGCTTCAGATGGCTTTTAATCAGATTTAAAAGGGAATTTAGCTTTCTGGATATTCTTCGACTATGGGAGGTAAGTTCTTAAATTGTTATATAAACACAGTATTCATTATAAAAAGAAACAATTTATTCTATAGAGGATTATAGCCTAATTGCTAAGGAAAGTAGGCTCTAGAATCTTGATGAATTTCTAGCTGTTTCTAAGAAAAATTAATGATCTCAAACCTAGTATTTGGTCTTTTGGGACTTACTTTTTCAAGTTACTATCCTTATGAGATTTGAGGCCAAAAGTATCTAAGTTCCCTAGATCACTTGCTACTAATGTTCTTTCTTTGGGAAACATGACTTTTTTTGAGGCTCGGTCAGTTCTGGCACTTTTGCCAGAATTGCCAATTTGGCAGTTTGTTTAGCTTTCAAGGTAGGTTTGAAGACTCAGTCAACAAGTTGACATTTTAGTTTGTAGTCCGAAGTGTAGGAGGAGCTGGCTTGTGTTGCTTTTCCAAAGAAATTTAAGTTACAGTGAAAGGATAATATAGCAAACATTCCATCTTTTGCATTTAATCTTTGTAGGTAGTTTGCTATATTTACTACTAGTTTTTCTTTTTTGTCAAGATAAAAATTGAAGGGATAACTAGTTTAAATTACTACCGCAGATCTATTCCTCTCAGAAGAAATATAATCATGTATTTGTGTACATCTTTTTTTGCTGCATTATGTACCCAAGGCAACTCTTGTTGAAACACAGAATTATTTTATTCTCAAGTATCTATTAATATCAGTTCATTTTGCCTTTTAATACAGTATTGTTAACATTACTGATTGTTGCCTTACCTCTCTGCACTTGGCATTTCTTTGGATTGAACCCAGGGCCTTCACGTTGAGCTATATCCCCAGCCATTTTTAATTTTTTTAAAATTTTGAGACAAGGTCTCACAAAATTGCCCAGGCTGAGCTTGAACTTTTGATTTTTCTGCTTCAGTTTTCCAGAGTAGTGGGATTTCACAGAATCCAGGTGTGAGGTACTATGCTTGTCTTTTGCCTTATCTTTATATAAAAAGCTAAGAGACGACAAATTCTTCTAGGAAAAATGAGGCAAGAAACTGATTGCTAGAGTGCTTATAACTGCTAATATCAGAGAAGGCAGCTTGCTAATATTTGCAAGTTAACAAAAAATTTGAGGTTAATTGCATTGTAATTAAACTTTCAAAAGTTGAATTTAGTTTGTTTTGCAGCGTACTCAACTTTATTTTACTGCTTTTTAAAAAAGTAAAAACATTTCACAGGTATGCTCTGATTATATTGTTTTTTGTGGGTCTTTTTAATTTTTTCAGAAAAAATATCAGGCACATTAATCAGAGGGAACTAAAGTTCTAAATCTGAGGGCATTTCCTGTATTTAGGATACAAATTTTGGGTAGTTGATTTACTTTTTTTGTCATGACCAGGAATATTCCTGTTATAAAATACATTAGGTTTTACATATTTAGAATATAGTGCTGTTGGGTACTTTTGGTTTCATGTACTATATATTTCTGTTTATAAAAATTTTCAGGTATTAACTTAATTATTTCTAAGGGGCTGAAGGTTTATAAGTGAGAAGCTGAAGATTTAGAAAAATACTGAGACTTTGTCTGACCCTTGTACCTTAAATTCAGCTTTCAAGCTATGGCTTCTTAATTCATAAGACGTCATTTTGGTTGTGTGCAGTGATTTGTGTATCGTAGTTATCCAAAGAGTCAGAATTGGAATATGTCAAATATTAAACCTGATGTTAGTTTGTAACTAAGATGAGGTTCTTTCACTTCTTATTTGCTAGTTAGAAAAACTGGTGATTCTCCCATTGCTTCAGTGTTCAGCTTATTGATGAGGAAAATATTCTGGAATTGAAAGTTTACTAAATTACTCTTCTACTTTTTACAGGTAATGTGGACTGACCTGCCATGTAAAAATTTCCATCTTCTTCTCTGTTGTGCTATTCTCGAATCAGAAAAGCAGCAAATAATGGAAAAACATTATGGCTTCAATGAAATACTTAAGGTACTTACTCCTTTAGATTTTAGTATTTTGACTCTGGGCTGCTGATACATGGAACATTTACATGGAGTGTTACTGGATCCTTTAGCTAACTTAAATTGTATTAGTAACATGGTATAACTAGCTTTCTGAGAATGTTATTTTAATAGATACATATTGGCTAGTTACTTTTACTGGCTAATTTGGAAGAAAAGCAAATTCAACAAATGTTCTTTTATGTAGTTTGGTTTTTCAAAAAATAATTCTTTTGCTTATAGCTTTGAGATAGTAGACTTGGGACAGCTGCTAGGTTTAATGTTCCGTAAGCTTATTAGCTATTCTTTAGCTTTAACATTTGAAATAATCTAATGAAAGATATATTGGATTTCCTGGGTATTTGTTGCATGTACATATTTTTAAGAGTTTTATCTGCAGTGCAGTGTAACTGGTAATAAATTGTTTATATAGTAAAATATAATAGTGCTTTCAGTTGTGGTTATCATTTTATGTTATTGATGTTTTCTAGCATATCAATGAGTTGTCCATGAAAATTGATGTGGGAGATGTACTGTGCAAGGCAGAAGCAATTTCTCTACAAATGGTAAAATGCAAGGTACATAGTGTTTTAAATAATTGCAGGATTTTTTTGTCTTTTTAGTGGGATTTAAAAAAAGATTTTTCTTCTTAAAAGTAAAATAAATGGCAGTTCTATCAGGTTGAGAGCAGACACAAAGCATTGATTGGCTTTTTGTTTACCATAATAGATTTTCAGCAGTTAATTAAAAACAGTTGACTAATTATGAGATAGGAAACTTAATAATAAGGCAAAATAGCAAAAGTAATGAAAATATTTCTGCAATTAAAGAATGTGGGTAGAGTATAAGCAATGACACATAACCCAGTTGAATCAATGAGTGCTGAAGCTCTTTATTAAATATGCAGTATCCCCAGGTAGACAGAGAAGACTAATAGTATTGAGTGTATTCATTATACTTGTACCAGTCCAGCTGTTAATGATTTTTAAAAACAAGGCAAATTTGAAGTATTATCTCACTTCAAACCAAATCAGTATACTTTTTGATTTTTCTTTTTTGACTTTTGCATTTGTTTGTTTAAGACAGGATCCTGCTTTTCAGTTCAGGCTGGTCTTGAACTCACTAGCCCAGGGTGACCTCAAACTCATGCTGATCCCTCTGCCTCAGCCTTCTCAGTGCTGGGTTTAAGGGCGTGCCCCCCCCGAACCCAATAAAACTTCATGTCTTTTTTACTTTTTTTTTTTTTTTTGTCTTTCTGAGATAGGGCCTCACTATGCAGTTGAGGCTGACCTTGGGCTCACTTTGTAGACCAGGCTGGTCTCGAAATTGCAACGATCCACCTGCCTCAGCCTCCTGAGTGCTGGGATTACAGGAGTGCGCCACCATGCCCGGCTCCATTTACTTACTTTAATTCTACATTTATTTGATAGATATTCTGTTCCAAAACATGTCAGTGATTACTGCTTACCTTTAAGAAACTTCTCTTTACTTAAGGAGAGACATGAATATTACTATAAAAAGAAGAGGGATGAATAAAAAGAAGAAAGAGACTGATTTGGAAGAAATACAAGAATTACTTAATAAAGAAAAAGCAGATGGAAGTAGCAGAGGAAGAGGGGAGAGGTAGGGAATAAAAAGGGAAAAAAGAATTCAATTGTATTATGTCCATATACCAAGTCCCTACAGTAATTGTAATTATTGTGTCCTGCACACTTGTACTAATAAAAAACCCCAGATGGTTAGAATTTCCTTTGGAATGGAGAAGGAATGTCTGAGAAGGATATATGATACTTACACTGTGAAGTTAGATGTTGGAATCAAAGTAGTCTTTAACAGAAGTGTTACTTTGTGATGAATTTTTCTTAATAAGTGAATGATGGTGTTGTTTGTTTTTTCATATCAAGGAATTGCCACAAGCTGTTTGTGAGATCCTGGGGCTTCAAGAGAGTGAAGTTACAACCCCAGATTCGGACACTGGTGAAGATGAAAGTGTTGGCATGACCTGTCCTGCATCTGCATTTCAGAGTAACAACTTGCCTACTCTTGCTGCCATTGGAGCCAGAGATGACAGCCTGACAGAGATGTCAGTGTCCCCAAATGTTAGCAGATTAACACCTGCATGATCATTTGTTTTGCTTTTTTTTTTTTTGAAAAGACAGTTTATTGAAACACTTTTTCAAGTACTTGAAAGGTGGACACTTAAAATCTTTGTATTGATCATGCTTTAAGGTTGTTGGAAAGTGTACTGATGTTCTTGCATTAAAGCTTTACAAAGTTTTAAACTAATTATTTTTGTAGTTACTTCTACCAAATAGCCTCTCCTTTTAAATAACATTCCTTAGTATTTTTATAGCCAAGTACATTTTATTTTCTTGCTGATGAACTGGAATTGGGTAAATACTACAAGTGGATGAGTTGGAAATTATGCACTTTGAAAAACATTCACTTTGTTTACTCTTAAATTTAGTGGTTTTTGAATTTGATTAAATTAAATGTTGAGCTTTCATATAGCATTCTAAGCTGAGAAGTAGGTTGTTACCTAGTGATGAAATTTTGAAAAATGAGTTTGCTTTTTTCTATTGTTTACAACAAAGTGCTCAGCTTAAATATTTATGCAGATTGAATGTGATTTAAATTGGACATTTTCATCTGTGCAATTTAATGTGTAGATAAAGAACTATTTTGACCATAATAAGTGGATTGGCAGTATCTTTTTTTACATGAACATTTCTTCACTTGTATATAAAGACTATAAGTATTATTTATGGGTATAAGAAAGAATAGGCATATTTTCTTTAAATAAACTTGATTTATATAACCTGATTCAATGAAATTAGTACATGACTTCAATATGAGATTTTTTTCAAAACTATTTTCTTAACATTTATTTCATGAGACTGCGTTCAACCCTGTACCTGGTGTAATTTTAAAATTAATTGCTTGTAACTTTACTAATAATGTTTATTATCTTTCCTAATGCACTAACTGATTAATCAGGTCCTTAAATTTTTATAAAAATACTCTTTGAAAAAAGCTTATGTTAAATATTTCAAGATATTATCATGAGTCTTGATACTTTTTTGTATATGAATGAAGCTGGTGTTTTACCATGCAGTATTGCATGATTTTAAGTTATGTGGAATTACCATAACTGATTCCATTTTAATTGTAATTTGTTAACTCTGTACATATCATTAAAGTAAATTTGAAGTCGAAGTGTTTCCAGTTAAATTACAGTAAGAAATATTCTGCTAGTTCTTCATCAGAATCAGAGCAATTCAAGATGGATCTCAGTACATCTTATATTTTTATGTTGCTGAAATAATCATTTCAGCTTTGGAAGAGATAAACATAACTCCTTTTATAACTGAAAACATTCTCATCAGTATGAAAATGGGCTTGGTGTTGCCTTGGAGGACATAATTATCTGACTCAATAAAAACAGCTTATTACACTTCGTGCTAGTAGTTCAAAGCAAAACTTATGACGTTCTTATGTTGGTGCGGTAAATTTTTCCCCCAGAAAGTTAGAGACCAAGTGAACTTTTTTTGTAGTTGAGTATTAACTGGCAATCATGACAGCAGAAACATTAGATTTTAGTTTTTAATATCATGTGTGTTATCTTTCATCAGTTAATAATGAATAAGCCTATTCAGAAAAAAGTAAACTGATCAAAAACAGCATCTCCAGCTTTTCATTTCCTGCCATTCAGGAAATTGCTTAGCACATCTTGATGTCCTCCTTGTTCCTCTTGGACAGTGACTTTCTGGTTTTTTCCCCCTCCCACTTAAAATATCTACTTAAGATTTTTGGAAAAAATCTTAATTAGTACATTGCACTTTTTTCAAGTTTTATTATACAACTGCTTGTCAAAACATAATTTTTATTAATCTGTACATTTCTGTCATGCATATTTTTATATGAAATTGATGATAATACAACATCTGCCCCAAACACTGGATGCTCAAGCTGTTGAGATTGCTTAACTTATAAATATATAGCTTAGGTAAATTTCTGTAGTCTAACTTTTTTGGAAGTTTATTTCAATTTTTTCAACATGTTCGATCTAGGCCTTTAAAAATGTTACAATATGTGATAAAGTTGTTAAACTTCAGGTAATGTTTGCTCTAAGTGTTAATAGTAGTATAGTCTCAATTTTTGTGTGAGTCTGCAGAAACCTTTTGGAATTAAGAACCTTAGTGTTTTGATTATTTTATGTAATAGTCTCTTCATCTCTACATGTTAGGAAATTTAGTCTTAGTGATTAGAAAGTCTTTTTTTCAACAATAAGGAACATCCTTTAGGGATAGTGAATGCTTTCTTCGGAGCCTGACGTTGCCCAGAGTTTTTGTGGATGCGAAGTAACTTATGAAAAATTTACACATTATGTCTGCTACTAAAGATAGTTTATATAAAGTAAACCAAAATTTTAATCGAATCTAGAATATGTATAAAACTGTGTGCCAGGGACGTGCCATTCTGGCTTGGATATCTTTACTTTGGGTTATCAGAAGATGCACAAAGGTCTTAATATGCAGAGTTTCGTGTGCACATGCACATGTTTTGTTTTTCTGGTACTGAGGATTACACTCAGCCTTCATACTGAACTACATTCCCAGTCCATTTTCAATTTGGAGAAAAGGTCTTGCTAACTTGTCCAAGTAGGACTCAAACTCTGGGTCCTTCTGTCTCAATCTCCCAGAATACTGGGATTACAGGCTTGTACCACTATGTCTGCCTTGTGCATAGTTTTCAAGAGAACTGACGTGTTCTCTCAAAGTATTCTATGATGTTTTTCAAAATTTGAGAATCATTGTTATAAGTGATTTGACACTAGACTAATGACATAATTTATGACACATGCCAGTGACTTTATATGGTTAACCTCTCTTAAAATATCTTCAAGATGCTCGTTTCTAGATCCTTGGTCTGTGTTAACTAAATACACATTCAGATTCTGCTTCAGACCCAGGAAATCAGTGTCTTGGAAGTAAAATAAAGAAATCTGCTTTTTAAAAGATTATAAGTGATTTCCTGAGCCCTACTGTCTGCATAAGAAAGACATATACACACATAAATACATGATACAGTAATACAAGTATGTATTTTATATGCTATTACTGTCAGGTACATAGATCCGTAAGTTTGTTAAGCAGTTTTTGATCTTGCAAGGTAAATTTTCTCTAGTTGTCATTTTTAGTAAAAAGTAGTGACAGCCATCCTATTTCATATAGATTTTCCTCTCAAGTAATGGATTTTAAGCATTCTCTTTTCAGAACATGAAACAAAGTGAGTTTGAAAGATTTCCATCAGTATCTTATGCCATCTAATATTAAACATCTATGCATAGTTGCATAGTTGTACTTTTGATACACTGCCCTTTAAATGATGCGGCCGTACTTGGTCCTGTTCTTTCTGTGGAATGTTATGGGGATTTAAATTTGTCATTTTTTGAAGATTGTTCTATTTTTTTTTTTTTTTTTTTCCTGGTGCTGGGGATAGAACCTACGACCTCATGTTTGCTAAGCAGGCACTTAACATCGTTGAGCTAAACCCCTGGTCCCTGAAGATTGTTCTGATTACAAATGTTTCTCTCTCTGTCTTACAAGTAAACTCCTGTTTATTAGGTTATTCATCTTGACAGGAAAATTAATGCATGACCCTGAGATGCAAGGGTGATAGGAGGTGAACATTTTATACAACTGTTTTTTCATAACTAAAGCACCTCTATCTGCCCTAGGGAAATTATACTGTTTATGAATTCAGTGTAAAGAAAAATGATTGTAGTAAAAAATTTTTGCTAAGATCTGTCAAGAATCAAAAATATGGATTTGCCTAAGAGGTTCAATCCTCATAGATAAAATGGGAGTGTTAGAATAAGAGGTAAGCTATTAAGTATTCCTCTTAAATACTTACATTTCTCACATACCTGTGTGCAAAAAGCAGAGTGAAAAGAACAAATTGTAGTAAGCTTAGCTGTGATCAATGAGCAATATGGCCTGGTTCTGCTTTTTTAATTAAAGACTTTATTACCTCAGAGATGGACCTGTGCTGTGACAATCCATAATAGATGTTCCCAACACCAGACTAGTCTAGAGGCGTAAGAGTCAGTGGGTTAGTAGGCTGCTGTTCAGACGACTGGTTTTGATTGCTTTGTGTGTTACCTACCTGATTGTACAGGCAGGAACTACAATCTTTTCCACTGGGGTCACCAATTTACTGTGCTGCAGAGCAAATGTTCTGTGGTTGAGCCATCAAGGTACTTCTGGGTGCTCAGCATTCCAGGCTGCAATCATTGCCAGGACATATCTGAGTGCCTTAGTTTTCTCACTGCTGAAACAAAACCCAACACCCAAAGTGAAAGTAGGAAAGGTTTATTTGGTGTATAGTTCATAGCGGTTTCAGTCTATAATCAGTTGGCTCCAAAGGCATCACAAGGGATAAACAGTTCATGGCGGACAGAAAGCAGCCAAAGCAGCAAGCATCTAGTGACAAACACTTTTGTCCCTTACATCTTATCTAGGTTACCTGCCCTTGTCCTGCTGCCCTTAATCTTAGCCTTGCACCACGAATCAATACCAGTATCACATATGCTAGATCCAGCCACCTCTAAAAAGCCCCATTGATGATTGCATAGTTTTTCTTTTATTTATCGAAAAAAAGCAAAACAGAAAGGGTAGGGTGAAGAGACAAGATGGCGGACTGGTAGGTAGCAGGAGAGAGACCCTCTCTGAGAGAGACAGCTCAAATGCCAGAATAAAACACCCTGGAGAGACCCAAACAGAGAGAGATAGACTCTCACAACACAGAAAGAAACTAAAGCTCAAAAACCCACTCGAATAAGAGGTCCTGGGGCTACTATTAGTGAAGATAAGATC
>PVJX010002072.1:86528-139924 GCA_004027295.1 Dolichotis patagonum | reverse complement strand
TTCAAACAGGAGCCTAAAGAGAATTCTTTCTGTGGTCTGTTGGCCATTTCAGAACTTTGGAAATGGAATGGTCAATTCATCAGAAAGAAATAGCAGGTGAGTATGGCAGACTTTCGGCGGCCTGCAGGAGAGAGACCCTGGCGCATCAGGACCTGCACCATGCGGTTGACTTGGGGTGCCTGGAGAACAAGGAGCTCCTCCCCTCTCTGGGGGGCGGCTGAGAGTGTGGCAGACTTTCGGTGGCCCGAAGGAGAGAGACCCTGGCGCATCGGGACCTGCACTGTGTGGTTGACTTGGGGTGCCGGGAGAACAAGGAACTCTTCCCTTCTCTGGGGGGGCGACTGTGATCCTGCCTGCGTGTGGGCTGAGAATCAGACATCTCATGTCATCCTGTCCCCCATCCCGTGTCCCCCCTCCTTTTCCCCCCTGCCTAGCAAGTGGGAGCCAGTGAACTACACATCTTGTGAAAAGATTGGCTATGTTATGTAGTATGAGCTCTCCATATGCAAAGATGAGGACAACCATTTGGAAGAAAACAAGAGACAGTATGACAGATAGTGAAGATCTCTGGTTGTCTAGCTTTGAAATTTATGCTTTCTTATGTCCCATTCTGTTCAGTTTTGTTGTGTTTAATTTTACTCCCTTTTAAAATAAAATTAAAAAAATAAAAATAAACAATAAAACAAATTTAATTGTGAAAAGTAAGCAAATTATGCATGGATTATCAAATTATTGTTAGCATCATATGAAAGAAATATACTAATGAATGTTAGGTTTATAGCAATAAGAAGGGAAGCATAAGAAGCAGCATCTTACAGGTGACTTCTCGAGCAGTGGCAGGTTCACTTGTGAGGTCGTGCAGGACAGCCTGGACTGTGACTTCGTACTCAGTGTTGGGAAGGAGGTCAGTCAGCTGTACATCATTCACTGTGGGCCCAACACGCATCTGCACATGGAAATTCCAAACAGAAACGAGACATACAGACCAAATGCTTCCACTTCCTGGGATAGCCAATTGAAGGCTGTCAGAATCACTGGGCTACAAGGTAAATTACTTCTTCATTTACAAGAACTGCGTTTCTTTTTTTCATGTCAATGGTTTCTAAAATGTGTTACAGGCCACAAACTTAATTTTCTATTTCTTTAAATTTATAAGGTTATAAATTAGCTCCTCAGTAACTGCAGTTTGTAAAACTGTGAGGTCTTGGGAAGTCTCAGTGTTTACCTCTTTGGGTTTTGCTGGTTTGGTGGCCTCAGTGGGCTGGTGTGACAAGGTGTAGCCGGTAGCTCCTCCCACTGGCTGCCACTGCACACGCATAGTGGTGGGGCCAACATCATAAATATTCAGGCTGACTACAGGGACTGGCACTGTCAAAACATAAAAGCAGACATTGGTCTAATCTTTTTATACTATTTATTTTTTAACTGCTCTTACCTACTTTATTTATATTTGTGTATGTTCAATACAGAATGAGTTGCAGGAGAAATCAGTAAGAGTTAATATAGTCCTTCATCTCCCTACTCCAAAGACCCAATCTCATTGATCATTGCACTTACTACTTGAGACTTCATGTGACAACTATTAAACAGAGGGAAAAAATAAAAGTTCAGGTTGCAAATGGCATTCTAGTGGCTCTACATGAAAACCAAAACAGAGAACAATTCCTGAGACTTTAACTTCTTTTTTTGGAAAATCATTAGGTAGACTACTTTTATTCTTTAGTCATAGAACTTCATACAGAAGTAACCAACATAATATTTAATTTCATCTTTATAAAAAATACATTTAAATGGCAGTAATATACATTAATGACTGGAACTCGAGGATGTATAAGGGTTTTTTGCAGACAAGATCATTGAACCCAGTTAAAAAGGTTACAATTTCTTTATCACTTAATATCTGTATAATTTTAAATTATTTTTATTTCAAAAACCAATTTCAAAGTTTTAAGGGATGATCCCATGTATCTTGTCAATTATAAAAATGCATTGTTTCCCATCTCTTGTGGTCTGACATGAGGCAGACAAGAGAGAAGCACTGAGGGGCTGAGCAATCGGCATAACCAGCTCTTGACGTACTTCCTTCTCTTGTAAGTGGCTTCCCTTCTTGCTCCCATGCCAGCCAAGAAACAGGAAGAGGGAAAGAGTACTTTTATACAGCCTGGGAAATGCTACCAGGAACCAGAGCAATGAGCACCTCCTCCAAGAGCTCCACTCAAAGTCACAGCCAACAGGGGCCTCAACAATAAAAGCCAGAGCAAGACAGAGCCAACAGGGAGCTCTGTACAGTGCCCTTCCTAGTGTAAGTCCCTCCCCAC
Organism: Dolichotis patagonum; assembly: GCA_004027295.1. Classification (NCBI taxonomy): domain Eukaryota; kingdom Metazoa; phylum Chordata; class Mammalia; order Rodentia; family Caviidae; genus Dolichotis; species Dolichotis patagonum. The sequence continues at coordinate 137,606 of PVJX010002072.1, read as the reverse complement.
CGGGTACATTGTACCAAGAAGAGTTCAGTTCTTCAGGAAAACATCCTTATGTAACAATAAAAGTAAAGTCTAAAGTTTTACTCTCTTGAAATGTCTGTTTGCATTTTAAGGGATTTTCTTGAAAGCCAAAAGTCCCAAGACTCTAAGAAGTGACAGTACTCTTAAAGGTATCTCTCCACCCCTTCCAAAGATGGGGTGTCATAGGGCAGGAGCAGCCAAGGAGACTGGGTAACCACCGAGCATGTACTGAGCACTTGTACAAAGAAGGTACTTGGTAAATATTCATTGACTAGATATTGAATCAAGACATGACTTCAAAACCTGGCAAAAATCTAACATGGGCCATCACCTTTCTATCTTGAAAAATGAAACAGTAAGAAAATTGTGTGTGTGTGTGTGTGTGTGTGTGTGCACGCACACACGTACATTTAATCTGACTTACAAGTTTTTTCTGTGCCCTTCAGAGGCTCGCTGTATTCATCTTCCACCACAGAATACACATTCACAACATACTCAGTTTCAGGCTTCAGCTCTTTCAGCACTGTGCTGGTTTCCATTCGACTCACATAAAACTGGAGGGAGGTGGAGGGCAACAAATAACAGCAACGCATGGTGCTATTAGTTCTTTTTTTCTTATACTTACAAAGCAGTTAACTGCACTGAGCTTAGAAATTATATTCCAATGAAGTCGCTGTCGTCTGATTTTTGGAAACTACTAGGTTTTGCACAGTTTTCATTATTTATTTGTTCTGCTGTCTTTTCCTTATTTGTAAAATGAACTAGTAAAACTAGATCATTTTTAATAACCCTTGACAAATCTAAGATTCTAGGACAAACTCATGAATAAATCAGTATCCTAAAATTAATTTTAATTTTTAAAAACACATATTGAGATCCAGCACTTCTTAGAAGCTATAAGAACATAAGCAAAGCTCCTTCCCTTTAATTAAGCCGGAATGCTCGTGCTGTCTTGCCAGGCACAGAAAGCCCTGTGCCCTGCTCAGGTCTGCCTCCCCGCATCCCTCTTGCCTGGCCCTAGCTAGGAGAATCCTCTCTCAGGGCAACATCAGAGTGGGCAGAGGTGCTGTCTACTCACTTCTTGGCGTTTCCCTCCTGTAACAGGGTAGTATTCCACCTTGTATCTGTCCACACTGTCAGACGGAGGTGTCCAGCTTACTCTAAAGGAACGGTGAGTTCTCTCCGAAATAACCAAGTTAGAAGGTGCTTCCAGGTCACCTGCGTGTGGGAATAAAGTGCATGCACTCTCATGGTTGTAGCAAACTGATGGAAGTTTGAAATTACTCTGAAACAGCACTGATTTGGAATACTATTGAATGCATGTCCCAAGCTTTCTCATGCTGCAAATACAGTAAGTAGCAAATACAGAGGCCATCTGGTGTAGCACCTCGCTTTTAGCTTTGGAAGATTCAAAACTGAGCTCACCATCTTTCCTTAAACTTACTCCTCCTGTTCTCTGTGATGCTGTCAGTTAAACGGCACCTAAGCCTCAACATCATCATTGGACATTTTCTCCTTCCTCTGTCTTCATATGTAACCAGTAAGGAAAGATTTGCAACCTGAAAGCTCAGCTTCTCCATTGTGACTGCAGAGTCACTACCCCAGGCCTTCACTGCTATTTTACTTACATGTATTCCTATCTTAGCTCCTAAGCTAAAAGTTAGGTTCTATGACAATACAGTTGACTTCTTACTCATATTTAGTTGTATTACAGAGTTACTTTCTGACTATGTGTTTAAATCCTTACTTCAGAATTAAGAAAAGCTAATCAGTTTTCACTCAAGAGTGAAAGCAAACAAGTACTTTAAAATTTGGGAACACCCCACTGCCCGTGGTTGTGCTCTCTGTGGGTAGAAATACTGAGATAACAAAGACATAACCATATCTGTAATAAATATCGATGAAAATAGAAGTATTAAATTCAACTGTATCAATATGAAGATGTTCCAAATAATAATTTAAAAAGGAAAACAGTTAGCCTAATTACCCCATGAGCATGGCAAATCATTTTCCTACAAACTTTCTGCTTTGTTTTTAAGCCAAAACTGAGGAAAGTATTTCCATTCTTGGTAGCCTAACCTTTATTGCACTTGGGTCATAGTCAAGCTTGCAAAATTATCAAGTAGTTTTACTGTCTGGGAAACTGTAATGAATGCAACTACTACATAGTTGATTAAAAAAAGAAAGAAAAATAGATAAAAGATGTTTTTATTCCTGTTCGAATTCTCTCCAACTGAATAAAACTACAACTCTCCTAGCTAATTCAGAGCCAGGAGCCTTCAGACTCGGGCTGCCCAGCTGGTTTGTTTCTCTAGGGAAAAAGTCAGCCTGACATTCAAAAATCCAAAAGAGAAAAATCTGCAAAAATTTGGAAAGAGAAACTTTAAAAGAAGCATTCAAAAAAATGTATCCTAAGTGTCTGAAGCACATGGACCATTTCTGATGCATTATTTAAATTTATTTTAACTTTTCCAAAATCAGAATAAAGGACAACTTATACTATAGTCTATGTGGACTTAAAATGAATTGTTTCTTATACAATAACAACTATAATTTTTATCACTAATTTTCTGAAAACCTTCAACTTGGCTGCTTTTGGCCTATGATTTATACAGATAATAATCATTCTATATATCCTTTGACACCACAAATCCAGTTCTGCAATTTTGTTTCTAAATTCTAATTTCCTTATCCACAGTTACTTTTTTCCAAAGACTCATAAAAGCATCTTTAACCATTCTGAACCTAAAAGCTAATTTAAATAAAAGCTAATTTAAATTCCCTGGATCACAATTTCTTCACTGATAGATGCAGATTATATAATTTCTAAGCATCTAGCCTCTGAGACTACAACTGGCCTTTATATTCAGGGTTACAAATGGAAATTGTCAAATCTAATTATCTATAGTTGAAACAAAGCAGGTCAGACATGAGACTCCACTTCTAATCTCATTCATATTAGGAAATCAGAAAAAAGAGATATCACTTTAGAGGAGAAAATCTGCCAGAAGTCATCAAACAGCAACATAGTAATTAAAATGGAGATACTTTACTAAAGAATAGGTATTCGCCAAGTAGTAAGCAACTCTCTCTCTCTCTGTTTCCATTTATAAATGTGTGTGTGTGTGTGTATGTGTGTGTAAGCAAAAGGCATTTTCTAGTCTTGCACCACACAAAAAACAAGGACTAAAGCAATGATTCTCAAAGTACAAATATCCCCTTTCTCTTATTTGAGACATTTGGCAACAACAAAGAGAAAAATTTTTAAAAAAAGAGAAAAATCTACAAAAGTATGAAGAGAGAAACTCAAGAAGGAACACTCAAAAAAATGAATCCTCCAGTTAGGAATGAAGCTTAGTGGTACAGCACTTCTATAGCATGTCCAAGGGCCTGAGTTCAAATCTCAATACCAAAGAAATGAAGAAGAGGAAAGAAAGGAAGGAGGGAGCAAGGAAGAAAATGTATCCTCAGGACACAAAATAAGCAAATCATTTCTACAACATCGTCATTTCAACTTTTCCAAAACCAGAATAAATTAATGAAAGATTATATTTACCATAATCTATATGCACAAAAATGGAATTTTCTCATATAATAAAGACCATAATTTAATTATTCATTTGTAAAAAAAAAAAGTTCAGTTTGAGTGCTTTACCATGGATATATATAAATATATAAATCTACTTTTAGTTACCATAACTCAGGGAACGCCACTGGTATTCAACAGGCAGAGTTCAGCAATGTTGGTAAACACCTTACAACACACAAAACAGTCTTGCTCCACTGCCAAATAATAATTACCTGGCCCAAAATACCAATAGTGCTGACAGTAAGAAATCTGGGTTAAACTCACCTGGACCTTTGACACTGTTACACAAGTTACTGGTGAGATCATCCACAATACTGGAGAGTGACTCAAAATCTGCCACATTGTATGCATGGATGTCATCTGGATCGGTGGCAATCATCTTTAACTCATCTTCATCAGCATTCTTAATACCTTGAAAATGAATACATAAAAATTTAAAACATTTTCAGAAAAAAAAAGCTCATGGAATGAAGCAAATATTTGGGGGTTTTCTTAATTGATGGTTGCTTTAGGCAAAAATGAAAATCTAATAACCTATTAACAGGGACATATATATTACTTTCCTCAAGAATAAAATGACAGTTATTGGTAGTTATAAAATAGAAAAAAAAGCAAAGAATCTAATTCAAAATCTAATTATAAATTCCCTTCTTCTAAATGCTTCTAGCTCCAATTTCCCAATAAAAAGTGTCTTTTGTGAAAAGTAAAGTTATAGATGTCAAAAATAAACAAAGATCTGTACCCCCCCCAAAAACAAAAATTCTCCTGAATCTTATTAATAATATATGTTTTCTCTTACTCCATTATTTTTCTTCTTTAAAAAATAAAAACCTACAGTTGTGTCTTATTGCAAGGGAGAAATACACTGACTCCCTAGAACACCCTCTCAATAAATCGAACATTAGAGAAGATATGTCTGTTGCTTTTCCCATGCTGCAGATAATCTTTAAACTATACAAATACCCTCACTCATGCGCAACCCCAGGGGCATCGCCATCCTTCTCAGTGCTCACCAATGGCAAACAGCTCCACGCCTTCGTCCTTGAGCTTCTTGGACGGAGCCTCAACGTCGTCTTGTGATTTTCCATCGGTAATGAGGACACCAATTTTGCGAGCGCGAGGCCGCATGCCAGCTTGGGTCTTGAAGTTCTGCTGGCGAATGAAATTCAAAGCCAAACCTAGTGGGAATTTTGAAAGAGAGTCAGCCTATCTCTTCATAGCACAGGTCTGACGGAAGCTTGGTCAGCTCAGAGTCCCCAGGGCGCCCAGCTCACCCGTCAGCGTGTTGCCGCCTTTGTAAGGTAAATTTGCCACTGCTTGCAACAAGCTCTTCTTGTCTCTGTGAGCATTCAACTGCCACTCTGTCCTGGGGTCTCCGCTGTACTGAGCAAGACCTAAAATATAATACCATCAGCATCAGTGAATACAAAAAAGCACAGTGAAAATATCAACAATCTCCTCAATTTGGGGAGAACCTACCAATTTGCACTCTTTTGGGGCCAATGTCGAAGACTTCCACAATGCGAGAAATGAAACTCCTCACAGTTCTAAAATTTGTCCGGCCAATGCTCCACGATCCATCCACCAACAGCACGATGTCGGCTTCAGCTCTGGTGAGACACTCCATCCCTGTCCAACAACCGCAGACAGGACGGTGAGGAAGGAGCAGGAGGTGGGCAGTTTCCTTCCCTAGCTGTGCCTCTGTCACCCCTAAACCCCAGGGCTCAGTATCTGAGGCTTAACTCAATGACTCAGAGCACCAGACTCTGAAAATCTGTCTATTTGATTTAGCAACCTCAGATAACATTCATAAGAGTTCCCCAAAGTATAGGTCAGTAGCAAATCTGTCCTTCATTGTTGACTATATTTCCTAGCTATGGTCAAAGAACCTGGGAACTAGAGTTAGACCATTACTGCCAATGTGAAAGGCTCACACACACAAAAGCTCAGCTAAATAACAATGCAAACCTATCTAATAATAAGATGATAATTTTAATAAAATTTTAATGCAATCTAAAGACAAGATGCTGTATTTCCTATAATATTTATTCATCGCTAGCAAGCAAGTGGACTAGTTAAATGTATAAGCTAGAAATGGTTTTAGTGAGCCAAAAATATCTTAAAATAATTAATCTCCCAGGTGTCTATTACATACGATATGGAGAGTTAGACATATGATTGTTAAAAAATTGAACCTTTATAATATAAAAATACATTTTTAAAACTTGATGCACTATTATTTAGTTATTGTTAGACTTTATCATCTACTTTATATAAAAATCAGATAAATGTAGATAATGAAGTTTGCACATATAAAGAATCAAGAAAGAAGGAGAATAATTCAGGGAAGTTAATTCAGGGAAGTATGCAAACAAGTAAATTGAGAGCTCTGGCCACAAGAAGCACAGACATGATACAAAGCGAGGTGCTTTGAAGAGAGAAAAATAATCCCAATATCCTCAGTGTACAAGCTACAAAATAAAAATACAAATCGGTTAATATCACCATAAGAGAAATAATCAAACATCAATGCAAAACAACACAATTTGACACTTTGATCTATTTAATCCATATCCAACTTTTTAAATGCCCTTTTTGCTATGAGCTTCAGTTACCAGCTATGAATTTTTCAACTCCTTACACTGTCAACATCTGATTCGCAAACTAATTAAAAAAAAACAACTAACCAGTACTTTTCACCCTGCCAAGCACAAGTGCAGCATTCAAATGTTTCACATGTCAGGACAGAACAGGCCCCAGCACTCTTGGGGGGCTGTGAAGCCTCCTCAGCCAGCTCCTCCACTACCCAGATCTAATGGTTTAGTAAATTACAAAAAACGGAAGCAAGCTCTTTCCACCACTTCCACCTCTAAGAACGTAAAAACTAGCTGTCTTTATACCAAGGCCGTCATCACCGCAGAGTGGGAAATCTAAAGGCCTCATGTGACCATGTCCTGTCCCAAGTCAGCTTGCCTGTCTCTTCCTATGACCTCACTCTGGGTCCCCAGTCTAAATGAACCATTGAGGTAAAGATTCATAACTTCCTTAGTGACAGAAAACTGCAACTTGGTCACTAAAATGAAGAAAAATGTTACAAAAGTGTAGATATTGGTATCTATATTTAGTAAATCTCATCTTTAAATAATGGGCACTGCACAAGTAGTGTGATGCTTAAAAAAAAGTCTAAAAAACTGTCAGCAGTACAGCTGACTTGTCTTGAAGCAGTTTTCTCAAACCTTAAGCTATGTTAATTACTTAAATAAGTTTTAGTGAAAAAAAATTTATAGCTACTTCTCACTGTACAATGACCTAAAATACTTTCCTAATGCTAAGTTCTCCCAGGAGAAGGTAGTTCAGTTTCTTACCAGAGGATAGAACTGGCATTACAGTTGTGTCAGAAAGGGTTGTCATTTCTTGTCCAACCAACGGTGAACTTTCTCCTCCATCAAACATTCCAAAAACATTGACTTTATAGGTGGTGCCTGCCCTGAAATGGTAAAGTGTATCATCTGCATGGACTATTAGCTACAGGGGCAGCATCTTTGCTTTGTTAAAAAAAATTCACTTCCATTAGCAAACTTTCACTCAGAGGAATTTAGAATGGACAGCATTGTAAGAGAGGAAACATCATTTCCGCCACACTGTAGCAGAGGACTCCGGGAAAGCAGCTGCCCAGTATCCTAGGGCCAAGGCTGCACAGCCTCCCTTTCAGTCTTGCCTTTCTACTGAGTGGCCACAGGAACCCCACACTTCCACAGAACTGGAGATTTGGTGAAACTGCACAACATCAGTTTCTTTAAAAAGCGATGCTATTGAAAAACAGGACTCCTGATCACTTATAACTTTAAAAAAATCATTAAAACATTTTGCCCAGACCTAAATTTCATTACTGGCCTCTAAATTCTAACTTACACTTTGGGAACACCAAGCAAAGAAAGCAGATTTAAATGACCTTAAATACTCTACAGGCAAACAGACATATATATGATTATTTTTCTCAGGTTACTGATTTACATAAATTATCCAATTTTTAACAAAAATAGATTCAGTGTTTAACATGAACAGAAGCAATTCCTACCTAAGTTCCTCCAAAACAACAGTGTTGTCATAGGGTCCAACAACTAATTCCCCCAGTCTTCTATCATCTCCAGTAGGATGGAATGTGACTTTGTAACCCTTCACTTCCCCTGGGGCAGGCTCCCAAGTCACTCGGAAACTTGACATAGTTGGGTCAGATGTTTTGAGATTTCTTGGTGACTTAAATCGAGATGCTATAAAAATAAACAGATTCTTAAGACATTATTCCTAAAACTAAGATTTGGGGTTTTCTATTAGCCTTTTCAAAAATGTACATTGATAAGAAGGATCAACTCTGACAGTACAAGATGCCACATTGAATAAAAGTCTTGGTGACAGAGTCCTGTCCAACAAGGGTAACTAATTCCCATCATTCAGGTTACTTTAGCATTAGAACCTTAACAGGTAGAATCCGGAAACTAGATTGGCAAAATAATATGTAAGTGAGGAATCCCACCTAATAATTATAATTTAATATATTACAGATTTGATTTTAAATATTTACAAAGGAAGTAGGCATCTGAAAGTCTTCTAACACATTAATACTTTCTCCTCTACATACACACAAAAGTCAAGATTCTTACCTGTTGTTCCTGATCCCTGCCTCAACTTCCCTTCTCCCGTCTTATAGATCGGGAGAACTGTGATATCATATGTGGTCTGGGGCTGAAGTCGTTTTAACACTGTGGAAGTGACCGTGGGTGGCACCTTAGCAACCATTTGTCTCCCTCCTCCTTGGGGACGATACACAACACGGTAATTGACAACTTTCCCTGGTGCTGGTTTCCACGTAACTCTCATTGTGTTTTCTGTTTCTTCATCCACTTTCAGGGTTTTAGAATCTTGGGATACTGAGGAGAGACAAGAGGAAAATTAAAACGTGTATCACTTTTGAAAGAAAGTGTGTATGTACATCTCTTCATTTATGTGAAAAGAAAATGTGGCTTCTTAAATACGAACACTATTCTCCTGCCTAGCACTGCAGTCTCTCATAAACTCTCGTTGTGTAAGCCTCAGCTCAGCAGGACTTCAGTAAATGTGTTCTCTTTACTCCACTCACACTAAAAAATGTGAGGTCAAATCGCAGGGATTTGCTGTTTGCGTGCTGGAGACTTCAACAAAGCAAATATCCATTTCTGGAGATGAAGTGAATTTTTATAATATTTTCATCTGCAAAAAAATGTATCTAGTAGCAGTGTCATGGAGAATACTAAAAATGATGGATGAAGAGTTGGAAATTTTACTTAGGCCTTTCCAGAAAATGTTGAAATATAAATGACTGGCCTGAGTACTATGGTTAAAATTATTCTTATGATTGTTATGTGCATGTAAGACTGTGAACATGAAATAGGAAATTAACACATAAAAGTATCTCTAGGGCTCTAAAGATAAATTGGCATATATACTCAGTATTTTAGAAAGCACTACATGTTAACAGAATGTGTGTAATGTGTAATAATTGTGTTTATTAGATTATTTTAAAATAATGTTTCACACTTACTAATAACTTTATCAAAAACAAGTCACCAAACATCCACAGTCAACATCATGCCTTTTCTCAACTACAATTAGAACTTACAAGCAGGATTATTTCATGCAGTTCAATAATTCTGCATTCAAAAAGTCATTGGTATTTTTACAGGAAGAGATTAAGCTGAAGGAAACTTAAAATCACCAAAGGCTCTTCCCTGATTTTAAAAGAAATTTTCATGTTCAAATGGGCAAGAACCATATGAAACAACTGATGAAGAGGGAAGCTTTTTAAAAACAAAGTTTTTAGACAGTGGACATGAATCAGCACTGGACAGTGATCTTTGAGAGGTAAGGAGCAAATGAGGGTAAGCTGTGGCTGACCTGGTTTGTTGCCTGGAGAGAGTGTGTGGCCACCAGCATGGGAGGGCAGACCCCACACAGAGCCCCGTGGTCCCCCTTAACTGACGAGAGGGTGGTGTGAGTCTGGGAGACCAAGGCAACCAGAACTCACAGAACAGAGAACTGTGAAGAGAGTGCCACACGGAAATGCTCCAAAAACATACCTTAAAAGGTCCCCTGAGCCTCCAACCCTGGATTAATAAGGACACAAATGTGAGGAAACTGCCCAAAATCAAGGACCAAACCACTCAAACACAACAGAGAGAACAATTCCTGCAGCTCACGGGGCCAGAAGAAAACTCCTCCTAGCTCTAAAGACATCATGCAAGGTGCTCAGGAGTCCACAGCCTCAATAACACAGCAGATTCGGCCTTTAAAAGCAGAGCTGAAGACTAAGCTTCAGAAAGCCTGAACTATTTCCAACTAACATAAATGTATTCTAGGGGGGAAAAAAACCCTTAAAAATGCTTATAAGAAGCTGGGGATACAGCTCAATGACACAGCACCTGTCTGGCAAGTGTGAGGTTGTGAGTTTGATTCCTCGTATCAAAAAAAGGGGAAAAAATTCTAAGAATATAAAAATAGCCATCTACCTAACAACAAGGTAAAACAATATCTTGCTTCTCATAAAAATTCTGAGGCAAGCCAATAAGGAAAATGCTGACCCACATTATGGGTGGAATGATCGTGCCCCCAAAAATTCATATGTTGAAGCCTTAACCTTCAATATGTTGGTTTTTGGAGATGGTACCTTTGTAATAAATTTATGGTTAAATTAGGTTGCATAGGTGAGACTCTGATAAGATAGGATTAGAAAGAAAGACAGACAGAAAGAAACACAGAGATCTCTCTTTTTCTCCCCATCACCAGACCAAGGAAAGGTCATGTGAGGACAATGAGAAGGTGGGCCAACTTCATACAAGGAAAAAACTCTCACTAGAAACCAAACTCTACCAAATCCTTGATCCTGGACTTTTCAGCCTGTGGAACTATGAAAAAATAAACTTATGTGGGTTAACCAGCCAATGGTATTTTGTTATAGCAGCCCAAACTGACTAAAATAATCCATAAGGAAAAAAAGCAACAATAGAAACCCAACTAGAAATTTCATATATGACAGAACTTGTCAACAGGGACAAGGGCTGGGGATTTAGCTCAGCAGCATGAGCATCTGCCGGCCAATCGTGAGGTCATGAGTTCGATCCCCTGTACAAAAAAAAAAGGCACATTAAGCATTTATTATATCTATGTTCCACATGTAAATAATGGTAGAAGATTAAGTATGTCAAATGGAGACAGAGAACATATAAAAGACATGCAGATCAAACTTCTAGAAATAAAAAATACAATCTCTAAGATGAAAATGTATGAGGTAGTATTTATAATACATGAAAATTACAAAACAATGACCAGTGAACTTGATGTGACAGCAGAAATTTAAAAATAAAACATAGAAAAATAGATGGAAGAAATAAACAGTGCACAAGTGTACTGTGTGACAACTTCACATACATTTATATGTGTGTAATTTATAACTATACATGTATAATTAGAATACTTGAAGGCAGTAGGGATGGAATAAGTAAAATATTTACAGAAATAATGGGCTGGTCTACGGCCATACCACCCTGAATGCGCCCGATCTCGTCTGATCTCAGAAGCTAAGCAGGTTCGGGCCTGGTTAGTACTTGGATGGGAGAAATAATGGGCTGAATGTTCTCTAATTCTACAAAAATATTATAAACTCATTGAGCCCCAAGCACAAGAACTACAAAGAGAATTACATTAAGATACATAATAATCAGATTGCTTAAAAATCAGTAATAAAAAGAAAATTGTGAAAGCACTCAGATTTTTTACAATGTTACATTATGTATAGAAAACACAGATAGGAATAATAAAAAAAGACAAATTCATTATTTAGTTATGATGAAAGTTTCTCAAAGATGTGAAAATATACTTTTAACCAAGAATAGATTAGTTGAAATTTTATTGCAGTGTTTAAAGAAACTAAGAGAAATCTCAGCCAAATCCATTGCTTTCTGAAAATATTAAAATTTGTCCAGATTAATCCGCAGTTCTCTATTACCATTCTCTGAGTGGGTGAACTATTAAAAGAAAATATATAAAGTATGTTTTTTCTGATCAAAAAACAATACTTTATCTAGAGTTTTGAAAATTGTAGGGGGAAGAATAGTACACAGAAAAATAATCTACTTGGATAATAATCAGTACCAAATGTTCACAAACATTCAATAAATTAATCAATCTCTGACACTTTTCTAGAAGGCATTGTGCTGAAATATATTGTCGGATCTCCTGTTTCCTTCTTAAATTTTTATTCAGTGAAATACAACATCCCTCTATTAAAAATTCTCAGATCAATTTCACATAACTCAAAATTGAGAAAAATGGAAATTTAAATCTTATGAGTGTTGGCCTAAAAAGAAACCTGTATTCCCAAAAGAATAGAATTCCAAATTTTAAAATCTTTCCACACTCAAATATGTTTTTTAAAAAGCCACGAAATGCTGTGCTGCCTACCTAGATTTATTCTGTGGATCTCATTTGTATTCCTCCCTTTTCATAATAAGGGAACTGAATTTAAATAAATTATGTTGTATCTCATCTTGGTTTTCCTAGGAAGCTTGATTTTAGGAAACTAAAAATCAAATCTTATTTGTTACCTCTAATTCAAAAGCAAGATTTTCAGGTCATTCCTAGGTATGTCACATGCTGTAAAACACTGTAACTCCTTCAACACTGAATTCTTCTTGTGTTTTAGGAGCTTTTATGGGGCCCTTTCAAATTCTCCCTATACTTTTGCTGACCCAGTTACCCTCAGGAGGCACAATAGACAGCCTTCCCTGTGCTGGCTTCCAGTTCCAACTCAGGGTTTTCATCCTGTCATCATCTCTGGACGACTCCTTGAGTTCCAGGACAAAGCAATCTTAAAGTCATGTCTAAGATGTCATCTTTGAAGCACCCATGAAACTACGCAAGCCTGTGGGACTCAGTAGAGCTGTCTCCCCCTGAGGATTCAGCTGCCATCCAGAAACTGGATCTCACTCATGGGTCTGAAAGTCTTTTCTGCAGGGCTTTGCTTCCCACACAGAGTGAAGTAAAACACAACAAAACAGAACAGAGAAAGGTCCATGTCTTTGCTTACTTCCACAGATGTTTCAGCAGTTTTCATACACTCTAAGAAATAAACATTTCATTCCTTCAAAGTCTGCTTCTAGTTCAAAAGAGACTTTTTTTTGTTCACTAATGTTTAAATCAATCAATTATCCATCAAAACTGGGAAGTTCTTAAATGCTCATCTTCTAAGACACAAAACTTTATTTACAGTTTCTGCTAGCATAATTGCTTTTGGCTAAAACACAACACTTGTGGAGATTTTTCAACTCCAAATAATTATCTGAAGGCTAAGTCACTTTTGGAAAAAGATCCAACAGAGGAGGAAAATTTTTAATTCTTCTAAATGCCTACAGTCTGATAATTTTCAGCCACATGAAATTTGTTTTAAGTCATATGAATAATTTTACATATATGTGTCATATCTGGCCAAAGTTTACAACGTGGCTTCTCTTACAACAAAATTAATTTCCATGAGAAATAAAGACTAAATTTCTGTCAGGTTCTTAAGCTATATCAGCAAATATATTCCAGACATGGATTTCATGCAATACTATGGAAACCAATCATATATATGAGAAATAACATCTTTTCACAAATTTCCTAAAAAAGTTTGATTTTTTTGAAAGCTGTTTAATTCAGACAACTTTAAACTTAGACATATCCAACTAAGCTTGCCAGTGATAAAAAAGGAAATGAATCTCTCAGACCAAAAGATTTTAGAAAAGGACAATTTGAATCAGGATGTGGGACTTAGCTGAAAATCCACTTTCCCCTCTTTTTTTCCCAAGAAAAAATTTACCAAATTCTTTGACTTCTCTCTAACAGAAGAAAACATAAGAACACTCTATTTCTTTCCCTTTTTCCTAAAATCCTCTGAAAACAAAAGCAATAAAGGTTTTTTTCGACAAATACTTAGAAATGTCCATGCTTTTAAAAATGACTCTTTTTTGTTAGGTTTTGTTTGAGTTTGTTCCTAATAGAATTTATCTTTTACAACAGTTTTAGGTCCCCAGCAAAACTGAGCAGAAGGTACCAAGATTCCCCATGAGCCCTCCCTTGCCAATGCATGCTCAGCCTTCCTTGTTACCAACATGACCCAGCAAAGTGGCATGATTGTCAAACCACTGACCCTGAATCAACACATCCAACAAACCAACAGCTTTCTAGGAAACACATTCTTCACTAGCCAGGTGATGACGAACCATGACAGAATGACCATAATTAATCATGAGAAAGAGTATTAATGACATAGAAGTACTAGAGCCACCAGAAAACTCAGCAGACTTTTGATATAACCTTACCAAATATAATAGAAACAAAATAAAGAAGACGAATTTAGGATTTAGCTTTGTTACATGAAAATCATAATCTCAATAGCCACTTACTAGCCACTTGGAAATGTTATTAAACATTTCTAAGTGACCAGGCACTAAGCGTGGTGGTTTGTGTGTTATTTCATTTAACCTTCATGACAACTCTAAACGACAAGATTATCTGCATTGTACACAGTGGGAAACTGGAACCCAAGGACAGTTAAGTAACCTGACCAAGAAAATACAACTGCTGTATGAATTTGTCTGAATTCTGTCTTCATGGTCCTCATTTTTTTTTACTAGTTAGATATATCCTACCTTGTTGCTCATCCACCAGGTTAAAAAGAAAAGACAACTATGGGTAATTGAAAGGGATTGACTCTCTCAAAATTTTCATGTATTTTTACATACTAAACTAATCTGAATTTAAACCACATTCTTTAAAAATCATAATTGTTCAGTCCTCGTCCCATGAAGAAAAAAATTCAGGTGGTTAAGCTACACACCATTTGAGCTGAAGGCTGTACAGTGGCTCCCACACACACCCAAACACACCTGTGGTGTTACCTACATTCAGTTGTGGCATCTCCAGTCAGAGGTTCTCCTTCTCCACTGCTGTAAGTTGCAAAAATTGAAATTTTGTACTTGGTCTCTGGCTGCAGATTTTCTATTACAGTATGAATTGCATCTCCAGGAAGATTTTTCTCTCCTGTGTCAATATCATCATACAGCGATTTCCATGAGACCCTGTATCCACGAACCATTCCTGGAGCAGAGGTCCAGTAAGCCCCAATTGTTGTGTCAGTGATGTCTTTAGTGACTAAATTCTGAGGTGAACCACGTTCTGGAATAGAGATTAAAGACCTTTTAAATGGTTAGCAGATATTTAAATATTCATTCATCTTGGTAGGCCTCCTAACTTGCTAGACTCAGACTCGATATGGTGGTTTAGTTGAATAGCCTGAGCTTATTGGCTTGGAAGCTGCCCGAGGAATTAGTGAAGTGCACTTCTGGTTGAGTCTGGGTGGCTAATGGGGATGTGACCTTGGGGTTTATATCTGGCCCCTCTTCCCCTCCTTTCTGGTGCTATTCTCTTTCTCTACCTTTTGACTGCCATAAATTGAGCATCTTTGCCCCACATGCCCTTCTGCCATGGTGTTACTGCCTTGGAGCCAGCTGCCCATGTACTGAATACCTTGAACCATGAAGCAAATTAAGCTTGTCCTCTAAGTGGCAGGTGCTGGGTACTGTGTTCCAGAGACAGGAAAGTGACTAATACACTGGACTTGCCTAAAACAGCCCATTTCTTCTTTATGGAACAGATTGACGGAGTAAAACTTCAGAATTATATTTGATTCCTACCAATAAGTCTTGCCTTGATATACCCAGTCAGAGTACAAGACACTCCAAGACAAAGAAAACATCTAAATTGGAAGGAATATGTATCTAAATCAAAAAATTGTGTCACATTTTTGTCTGCCTTATGACATAGCCCATTGTTCACAAGTATACTTCCTTACCATAATTTGTCTTCTATGGTCTAATTTAAATAAGCTGTTTAAATTTCTAACAACTACAATAATCATATATCACTTGTAAACCTTGGCTCCATTAATCATTTTCTGAAGAGACATATTTTTTCCATACAGCTTAAAAAGTAGAAATGTAAGTTTTCAATATAGCTTAACTCTAACAAAACTAAAACAACCAATTCTGGAAAACTTAAAAGTGATTAGTCACCAAAATGAAATATAGCACTTGTTGTAGCTGATTGAAAACATCTGTTGCTAGATTTTGGCTCTTTCATTGAAAAAAAAAATACAATACAATCCAAATGGAAAAAGATGAAAATCTCAAATTAATAGGAGGCACAGATGTTTACTAATACACAGGTCACTTCATATCAACTACCTATCCTAGGGTTTAGGTCACAGTATAACATAACTATAAAACAATCTGCTTTCTCAGCATATATTTTGTCAATAATTGTATATTTATGCAAATGATATATCAGTTTCTGTTGTATATCATGCATGAGATATATAAAAAATTGAGGCTATTATTTTACTTGACTCAAAGAGTAAAAATAAGTACCTCAAAATTAATTATACCTAGACAATTAAATTTCATCACACACAGATGATGAATGAAAAAGAAATGCCAGCAGACAAAAGCCTATCATAATTGAGTTTAGAGCTAAAAAATAAATAAAACAGGGACTAAACATCCTATCAGAGCCCAAGCTTAAGTGAAAAATTCTAACTCTATTATAAGTAACTTTAATTACTAACAGAACATCTCATCTCTGGAAGGATATTAAATACATATTTTACTATGACCAAGAATAATTATTTACTCTGGGAATGTAGCTTAGTGGTAGAACACATGTCTGGAATGTGTGAGAAACTGGGTTTCATCCTCAACACAAGAAAAAGGTAGAGAGAAAGGAAAAGAAGAAAAAGAGGAAAGAGGAAAGGAGATAGGAAGGAAGAAAGAGAGTTTATTTTTAGGAACTTATTTTTTTCCCCAAGTACCTGAGGCTAGTTCTCTTGAAAACTCTTCGTTAGGTGTTATTTTTTCTTATATTTTTCTATTTCTCTACTTCAGACAATATAAAAGTGCATTTCAAGTTGTTTCTTTGATTTGGTTCAGTTATTTAGCTGGTCAATTGGTTGGTTAGTTTGTTGGTTGGCTGATTTGTTGGTTGGCTGGTTTTTATTTCCTTAGGTAACTGATATGCTAACTACTAGTTCTACACTTCAATGTTTCTGTGTTTAAATGCCCGCATTAAATTTTTCCTTTTGCTTAATATACATTATTTTCCCATATATTCTTTTTCTAAATTTTGTGAGTTGCAGTTAGGAATGGCTGCTGTAAAATAAGGTTATGTCAAAGTGACTTTGAATTTAAATGAGCTAAATATCTCATTAATGAATTCCAAAAATCTTCAAGTCAAAATTAGCTAAAAAGTGGGAATTGTCTTCCAAATTTGTTTTGGGGTGATTCACAAGCAATAATTCCAGCTTCTGCTTTTCCTAACAGTTATGGTTTTTAGCAGTTTTCTCCCTTCTTGCTATGGAACCGAATTTGTGACATTATCTGTTTCCATGGCAACAGTTGTTAATCTCACAAACAAGCTAACAATTTCACTATGACAAAAATGTGAGAAGAGAATTATGGCTGAAGAAAAAATACACTCACAAAGATATTTCTGAGCTTAAAACAAAAGGACTGCAGCTCGCTAGACACATCTCCCCAAAGATTTCAACCATTTTAATGCTTTCAAGACCTCTGAAGCTGAACAAAATACTAGTAAAGTTGTGATAAAGACTTTTGCAAGCTTTACCAAAATAATATGCAAAAGCACATTTTAAGATGCAAATGAAACACCACATAAAAGAATTCGAATCCTCATTAAAATGTCATAACAACATCAATTTGAGTGAGCAGGTTCCCAGTCATAGGAGAAAAAAAATCCCCTGAAAGTCACAGTTTCTGTCCATGTTGTGTAAAGGCTTCATTTGACGGCACTGGCAGCACAATGTTCCATGTTAGTGACAAAAAAATACTAACTCCAGGAAAGGGGAAAGATACCTCAATTCAGAAGTTAAAATTGAAAAGACAGGTGTTTCATGTGGTAGTTTCATGTCCATCATCAGTTTGATAAGAATGTTCCTAAATAAATTTATACTTTTCTTAGACATATTCATAAATTTTCTTCTCCAAAAAAAAAAAAGAAAAAAACAGCAGGACTGAGCAGTCTGTCACATCATACCCAATAATTTTGAGGAAACAATACACTCAAGCCAAGTGTTCTGTCTCACCTGTAAGCCCTGAAGATTTAACATGGGATCCTGAGTTGGCCAAACATCAAATCACTAGAAAATGAAGTAACCTATGGTACAACTAGCAAAAGGCAGGCTGGCAAGTGGCCACAAGGCTCTGGGACTACGAGTGAGAGTACACATCAAACATGCAGTCCACCCACAGGCTGTGTTAATTCCCAGGACCCTAGCCCTTGGCAGCAGACTACTTGGTCTGGCTCTGATCTGTGCATTGAATCACTGTGTCCACATTGATTAAATCAGAGAATTAGAACTGTGGCAAAGTACTGATATTTCTGAAATCTTTTCAATCTGCCATGTGATTTCCATTACAGTTCTGTATCCTCCCCACCCACTCTGCTTTCTGCTGCTCTCTGAACCCTAAAGAGGTCTTTATTTGGAAGATGTGATTGGCTAGTGTAGGGAGGACACCTCACACTTGGATTACTTCGCAAATGTGGCTCCTCAGCTAGGCATAAAGGTGCACACCTGGAATCCCAGTACCCTGGGAGGCTGAGGCAAGAGGATGACAAATTCGAGCCTGATCCAAAAGGCAGCCTTGTACACCTTTCACCTCACCTTTCTCTGGGCCTTAATCTACTTCTGCTTCAGCAGCAGTTCCCTCTCTCCCTGACCTCCTCAAGCCTATGTTTAGGATGCCAGGTCTCTTCAAGGTTTCCCCCGAAGTGAATTTTTTTTCAGTAATACTTAATGTTATCATTCTTGCTGTCTTCTCTTCGGGACTATCTGCTCATGCTTCCTGTATTATGTTTATTTCTGATGATAACATTTCTGGCAATTATCTCAAATGAGTTATCTTCTCTAATGATGGTATGTATTGTTTTTATTCCTTCACTACATCTCAGTAGTTTTCCCATAAATTCAATTGTTACTCATACAGTACTAACTAAGTTCAAGGAATGACAATATATTTGCATCATAGATTTGAAGGTCTGAAATTATACACAGTTTTGGCAGCCATGGGGTCTGGGAAGAGAAGCAAGAAGCCAACTCGCATCCTCCCATGAGCCAGCTGGTTGTGCATAGGCAGGGAGACAAGAAGAGCATCCTGCCCTCCACCAAGCAATTGGCTGATTCGGAGAAACACAGGCTGAGATGATAGCAACTGAAGTAAAAAAAAAAAAACCCTTAATGCTTCTATTGTTTGACTAACTTTGCAGGCCAAAGGCCAGTATTCTAAGCATCTATTTTGAGGATAACAGTATGCAATATAGCAACTGTACAGGATTTTCTTCTGTCTTGTTTTTGAAATCCAATATTGTTCTGTTTTGTTTTGTTCCATTTTATTGTTTTGTTTTATTTCCTTTAAAATAAAAATAAACAAATAAGTAAATAAAATTCTATGAAGTTTTGAAATTGTGGCATATAACATTTATGTCCTGATTATAAAACACACTCAGATGTATTCAAAAGGCATTTTCCTCATACTGAAAGTCATCTGGACAAGTGCATTTCTCATGATCTGAACATTGATGAGGGCATGACTTAAACACTTTTTTTCCCACATACTAGGCCAGAGAACTAACACCTCATTTAAGTAACTTTCCTGTATCTTCTTAGCCCTTTTCCATTTGCTTTCTGAAAAGCAAGTAATCATCCAATTCAAATATAATTATAACACAAATTAGCCAATGATGATAACTGAAAAATTAATCATCAGGAAATGAAACTGCATTTGTCTTATACATTGTTCCAGTCAGCTTTCACTGTGTTTCATATATCACTTCAAAAATAGAAGTTAAATTGAAAATGTAATGTAAACTTTCCCCTAAATCAATTTGTCTTTTCCGTTAGAGCTCAGTCCAAAAGTCATCCAAATTTCCACAGCAGAACACAGAAGATCTGCTCTGGATAACATTCATGTGGAAATACATTTGATTCACAACCAATGAATTACAGCCACCATTCCAAGGAATGAAGATCACTGTTGATAAGTTAACTCGATTACTTAGGTAATATGCGGTTCTTAAAAACCTTTTAACAAATTGCCATTCAATTGCAGAGTCTGCACAAGCAAGCAACATTTCCTCCATCATTATTGCCTCTCCGGTGAAATGCAGATTTTTCTCTGATGAGTCCTTAACTCACAGGAAAGGAGTTATGAGCTACTGTTCAACAATGTCTCTGTTACCTGGCAACATCAATGTTGTCATACCAGGGATATATGATTTTTGAATGTCTAAATCACCCCTTGTGAATATTCAGATCATGAGAAATGTACCTGCCTGAATGAGGCAGCAGTAAATTTAGGCAAACCCAGAGGCCTGTGTAGCCCATCCTGGGGAAGCCCAGTGTTACTGGACACGATTCAGAGTTGCTGCTCTGTGACAATTGTCTTATCCTGTCAAAATGTCAGCTGAGCTGGCCTAGTCAGTCTGTGGGAAGCCCTTTGTGTTAGGAGACAGTAGGCGGCTTCAGCAACCAAAACAAAGGACGTTGTGAAAAGTTACATTCTCCATCATCACAACATTCAAAAATTTAAGAGAACTATATTATTCCCAAACTAATCTCTTCACTCATTTGTGGTAAGTCTCTTAATAAAAATAAACATTATTCATTCAGAGGTTTATAAAGCAGGCTTTCTTCACTCTATGTATTAATAGTACTACTAAAGTTTCCATCCAGACTTAAAGTGCATTTACATGTACTTGCAGTGTTTTAGTCATTACATTAAGCCTATCTACTTTAACAACAACAGGGGGAAGAAAAACAGTGTAAATCAAACCTAATGGTGTGTGCTTAGGTTCCTCTGAAGTTTGGGCCTGAAATAGTCATAAACTCTGCGAATCTACTGCCCACAATACTCCAGCCACCATGACCTTCCCTCCCCCAGTGCCAATGCTAACAAATCTCTCTTCCAGAGACAGGAATTTTCTGATGATTGGATGCATTTAAAAAAAAAAAAAAAAAACAGATTCAAGTTAGAGACTGTTGAAGACCATTCTACATATTTTTTTTAAAAAAAGAAATTTTTTTTGTTCTTTAAATCAAAAGTCACATGCTCTTGGGGAAATTTATATGAAATTTTTTGACCTATAGAAAGCTCCTGCAGGCTAACTCTGAGTCTCTGTGTAGAAGACACGTTCCTCCGAAGTCTGCTCTTACCACCTCCTCTCCCAGGAGGAAAACAGATTAGAAAAGCAGCAGCCTCTGAAGCGGCTGCCTGGCTCTTTTTCCGGGTTTTCCACTCACTGCGTTTACCATCAGATTCTATTCCTGTGTATGGTATGTGGATTTGGCTGACTTAAAATAATAAAATGAAATGGAATAACCAGAGGCAAAAATCTTCTATTATTTTAATTTAGTCACAACTGTGCTTGCACATATTTCTCAAGTTTACCACAGATAATACAATGAGGTAAATATGCTAATAAAATCAGGCTGGCCACTTTCTTTTTTCTCTATGTGTGTATGTGCGTGTGCGCGCGCGTGTGTGTGTGCGGGATCCTTCACTGTACCAAAGAGATCTAGTGTCAATGGGAAAGCAAAAAAAGCACACTTGTTTCTTCTTTGAGACAGGGTCTCATTATACAGTTCAGGCTGGCCTTGAACTCACTGTATAGCCCAGGCTTTCCTTGAACTCGAGACCATCCTCCTGTGTCAGCCTCCTGAGTGCTGGGATCACTAGATTGTGCCACCACACCAGGTAAAAAAGAATTAACCATATTTTTTAAGTCAATTTGAAGACCATCAAGCTTTCTTTTTGCTCAAGAAATGAAAAACTAGTTTTTTTAACCTATTTTACTTCCTGCATACCTCCACAGAGACACTTTCTGATCAAATGCATATGTACATGTGTGTACATTTTGTTATATAAGATTTTTAGTATATTATTGGCAAAAATACATTTTTAGAATTAAGAATATTTTGACTGAGCAGCAAGAAAGTGCAGCTAAATATCAGAAGGTTAAAAGGCATGACCAAAAGAAAAACTACTGAATTATTTCCAAGACATGCCCTGTGCTGAAAACTTGTGAAAAACATATGTAAAAGAGGACTTTAAAAAGTCAAAAAAAAAAAAGGAAAAACTCCAAAATTCTGAATGCTGCTGCAGATGTAAAGATTACATGTTTTATTTTGGGAGTTATGTCTTGGTAGTTAAAGCAATTTTCATTTCAGCCTCTTATTGGTAAAGATTTTGTGCAGCCCATGTCTCTGAAATATTTACTAAAGCTATATCCTTGGATATCAGTTCTAAATTTAATAATTTATTTACTCTTGATGAACTTTATATACATGTAGTATTTTATAGTTCTCCTACAATTTCGCTTTCTTACTTGATCTCCATAATAACCCCTGGGAGATGACCCCTCTTTATAGATGGAAAAACTGAGGCTCAAAAGGTCAAAATTTATTTCAAGGTCACACAGCAAAGAAATAAAACCAGGCTTTTCTGGTTATCAGTACCTACACGTTGGAATTGAGTCTTTTCTTTAAATCCTCTTGTCAGAACTGATTGTATGGATTACTTGGAGTAAACGCTTGATTGCCACTGCTCTGATTACTATAATTTTTCATTTGTTTGGTCTTAATTATTGACCAAGTCTCTAAGTGTCCAATCAGAACTGCTTACAGGTTTTGTGCCTGCCAATGACACTATCTGCAACCCTCCACACCTCTGCATCCATCAAATCGAATGAATATTTTGCTTAATGTTACTGTGATTTTATACCCTAAGAGAAATTTCAGATTCATTCTATTACAATAATCAATTAAATAATATAAAATACAATAATAAAAATAAAAGCCCAATAGACTATACAGTACTACTAATCAACTTCATTATAACATTCACTAGTAATTTTTTTTTTGCTTTACAATTCATTTTCTTTGTGGTTCACTTATATTTGCACTTCCTCTGCCTTACACTACTTAGTTGCTGTGTTGAATCTCACCTAAGCTGCCAGCGTATCTCAAAAGGTCCAAAGACATATGAGACCTTCTGATAATAACTCTCACAAACCAAGGAAACAGACCATTCTTATGGTTAGTGCTTACTAACCATTGCGTTAATGTGAACTTCTGCAGTGGAACTAAATTTTAGGAATTGCTTAGAAAACAAGCCAGAACTTGGGCTCTTCTAGTCTCAAACTATTACAAGCGCCTTTGCACAGGGCAAATGAAAGGGACGCTTGAGAAAGTCAGAAAATTGCTCCACTCTGGAGCAATTCTGTCCTGGGGGAACAGAACTCGCTGCTGCATGACCTTGTGCAGCCAAAGCCGGGTGCTCTTCATCCTCAGATGCCTCCAGAGGACACTCAGCCTCAGGCATTGCACATTCACTCCCCTTTCAACCTCCCATGACACTATTAACACATTTCTGTGGCCTTCCTGTGCATTCAGATCCCCATGACAATTCTCCTTGATCAAGTTTAGCTTTACAGTTGTCTACATTCTGTATCTCTGAATAACAGGACAGTTGTATGCATATTCATTTTTTCAGTGTTAATTCCTTAAAGGAAAAAGTTGCACATTGTTAGATTTCATGCTCTGAAAACATTTTAAGCTTCTTCAATACAGAATCACAAGCAAATTCAGAGATTTCCATCAAGTGGGACTGTAATTACCTTCAAGAGTTGTTCCTTCTCCAAAAAGCGCATCACCAGCCCCAGACGCATACAAGGCCATCACAGATAAAGTGTATTTGGTCCCCTCGCTTAGTCGCCTCAGCACGGTATTAGTTGTGTCTCCCCTCACAGTGACCTCTTGAGTTTCCCCTCCTGCCACCGGAGTGTATGTGACGAGATACTGTTTCACTTTTCCTGGTGCCCCACTCCAAGATAGCTTCAGAGTTGATGTCGTAGGGTCTGAAACTCTTAAGTCTCTTGGATTCCCTCTAACTTCATTTAAAAAATGACAAGAAGAACATCAAAACCATTATTTAATAAAGCTACTTGAAAAACATTTTTCATGCATTATATGAATTCATATGTTGTGTGAATCTATGGCAATTTAAACTGCTGAGCAATCAACAAGTCACCAATAAATCAACCAATCACCATGTTTATTAATATTACAATACAGACTTTCACTCCTTAAAAATGGAAATACTTCATCAGTGTAATGTCATAAACACTTAAAGGCAATAAGCAAACAGTGTGGAGAGGATCAAAAGGATAAAATTGTACAAATGATGTTGGCCCTGGAAAGAAAAAGCAAGAGAAGAAACGGGCTAAATGAGCCCAAGCTTTGGGCACAACTCCCCTGGGGCAAGTCTTCCTTTCACAACTGTGACATCTTAAGTTTCATAGCTTTCCTAGGAGATATGCCTTGTCATCCCTGAGGTGTCTCAAGGCACAAACCCTCTCCTAGCACGTAACATCCAGCCAGTCCTCCTCCAGAATACAGGGGGAAAAGAATTACTGGGTTGTTTTATGGTACCCAGCACAAGAAACAAAATCCCAGCTGCCCAACAATACAGAGAAAAAGTGAAGCAATGACTCCCAAGGGAAGAGCAAAGAGGTAGCAGGTGGACAGTAGGAATGGGCAGCAAAGGTGGCAGGGGTGGAGGCAAAGGGATGGGCGTAGAGGGGGAGGGCAGCGGGGATGGAGGATGCCCCCTGAGGAGTCAGGGGAGAGGTGGGGAGACAGTGAGGGCCACAGACCAGATTCACCACTTCTTAGCTACACAACACAGGGCTGTGATTTGACTTCCTTAGCTCGATCCCCTGGTAAAACTGGGACCAATAATAGTAATAGCAACTTCATAGAGTCTATGCGTGACAAAATGAGAGAACGCCAGGACGGTTTTGCACAGAATCTGATGAAAACAGGAGTGAGCAATAGCTCACTATTGCTACTGTGTGCTTAGCATTTCTATTCCTGTTAAAAATTCTAAAGATAAGGGAGTAAGATGGAAAGTACAAAAGACATTGTTTTCCTCAATAAAATTCTATATTAAATTAGTATAGTATAGTTTCAACAAATATGAGACTTGATTGCAGGAACATATGCAAACATTTAAATAATTTGGGTTGTTACCATACAATCAGCTATTTCATCTACCTTCTTCAGTGGCTGCATTTCCGGTCAGAGGAGAGCCAGGTCCTGAGAAGTATTCAGGAACGATGGATACTTCGTACTTTGTGTCTGGTGTCAGGTTCTCCAGCGTTCTCCTCCTCTGATTGGCTGGGGTGGTAACTTCTTTGCTTTCCCCGCCAGTAACTGGTCTGTATAAAATTCGATATCTTAAAACTCTCCCTGGAGCTTGAGTCCAGGTAATTTTAAAACTATCTGTAGTCTCATCTGTCACTTTTAGATTTCGAGGTGCTCCTTTTACTGAAAATAAAAAATACATATGTTCAAAAATGTAACTGATTTCAGGTGATAAATACAAACACTAGCTTTTTTGAACACTAAATTATAGCATTCCTTTAATCCATGAGCAGGTCTTTTTTTTTTCCTGGTTTCTGTATTTATTTAACCAGAGATTAAACAGATTGTGAAACCTTGCACAACTACCATTTTATCTGTACAGTCATTTAAGTTGCAGAACAATTGGACCACACGGATGAGAGAACAGGTATGTGGCAGATGCTGAGTGGATGATGGGTGACACTAAATGGTGGTGTTTGATCACAGTGTGGAAGGCACACATAGAGTCTTCATGAAAATTATTTAAAACCCAAATGAGACTATCAAAGCGCATCTGGACAACGCTTGTAGAACAAAGACAAACTCAAGGTTATCACGTTCTCATCCATGGAGTGAAACTATCAGTACAAACCACTAGATGCTTACTTGAAAATGCAACACATCACTAGCTCACTCCAGGGAGAAGAAAAGAAGAGGAAAGAGTAGCATACACCCTGATTCATCTTGTATGGCAAGAAAAATGGTTAAATGAGTCAGAACAAATGAGGGAGACAGACCTATGGGTTGGAACCCTGGCTCTGAAGCTTAATAGATAGGTAATTTTGAGCATCAGATTATCCAGCAGTAAAACATGACTACTTATTGAATTATTGTAGTAGCAAAATGAGAAAATCCATGGAAAACATTTAATACAGCATGTAACACATAGCAGTAATGCCCACATTGTTAGTTAATGACAGTTTTGAATCAGAAACTTCCTTATTGACCAAAGAACATATAGATCCCAGATTTCACTGCAAATAGTAGACTAGGAAAGGCATTATCAAGTTCTATGGCAGTAGATCAATGGCCCAAACTATAGCATACACACACCTAGAGTGGTCACACACAAAAATCCTTTACAATGGGATGGGGACGGTACTTAATGTTTATTGCTGCAGTTTGCTTTCACTAGAAGTTTTGTGGGGGGGAAAAGGAGGTTCTATAAATAACCAAAAAAAAAAAAAAAAAGGAACATGCCCCATGGCCAAAAGCAGTGTCAACACATTTGTAATCAGGTAAACTTGCTCAGCCTATTAAAAGCACAGAAATAAAACTCATCAAAGACAGCACAACCATTTCAAGAGTTGAAGGTGGGAAGTGTTTCGTCCCAGGTTCTGAGGCCCCAACATGGCTGAAGTTAGAGGAAATTCTCAGTTTTCTAGCCTAGTTCATCTCTGCCTCATCCTCTTACAGAAACCCAGCACTGGCTTTCTCTCATTTTCAGTGCAAACATCTGTAGCAACACAGCCCATTCCCCGGGAAGTGCTGAGGAAAAGGGTCAGGCCCTTCAGGCATCAGTGGGCATGACAGGAAGTCAACAGAAACCCATATTATAGATGAACTTCTAAGCTACAGAAGTAAGAGAATGCCATAGGTCATTTTGTTTATTTTCCAGCCCTCAGTCAGAACTGAGGCCAAACTGTGCCCAAAAGAAAGATAACAATCTTACTTGAAAACTGTTTGAGAGAAAAACATTCTCTGGCCTTTTTCAATAAAGTTCGTCAATGCATGCCAACCTTGTCAGCAAATACTTCTTAGTAGCACTCTTAAAATTCTTCCTGGTGCTTTTTTGGGTTCTCTCTCTATCTCCAGTCATAACAGAAAGAACAATTTACATCTTCAGTCATAGTCTCCATGTGAAATGTAATTGTTTTGTCTTAATCTTCCCCTAAGCAGGTTAAACTGATGTTCTTTAAATGTCAAATGTAATGAATCATATCTAAATGTATTCTACTCTATTCAGTAAGAAGGATACATCTATAAAAATCGATCCTAAAATACTGGTAAAATTAATACTCTGTGTTCGCAGCAACACTAGTCATAACAGCTAAAAGAAAGAAGCAATTCAGATACCCATTAGTGGGTGGTTAGATAAGATGGGCTCCGAATATACAACAGCCTTTAAAAGAAAAGAGATTCTGATACAAACAGCAACATGGGTGAATCTTGAAAACGTTATACCAAGTAAAGTAAGCCAGACACAAAAAGACAAATACTATATGAGTCCTTCCCTAGAAGGCACTTGGAACAATCAAATTCACAGAGATAGAGAGTGGAATGGTGGTCTCCAGGCGTAGGGGCACAAGGAAATGGGGAATTATGGTTCACTAGCTATAGAATCTCAGCTTTGCACACTCTTGAGACACATGGTGGTGATGACAACATGACAAATACACATAATGTTGCTGAAATGCACACTTCACTAAAATAACACATTTTATGTATACACATTTTTACTACAGTTTTTAAAAGAAAAATAATGTATGGTTACATACATATCTGCCATTGGCTCTTTTAGAAAAGATAACCGGAACATTTAAAATATACGACTGAAATGCAGGACAGAAAAAGATGGATGAGCAGTACTTCAAAAGTGAATTCCATAAGTATCAACAATTCTCAATGTCTCTGAAACTCAAACTCATCCGAATAAATCTAGGGGCTTAATTTAAAAGTCTTTTTCTTTTCTTTTTTAAACAAAGACTTACGAGTAAATGTATTTTTTAAATGCCGAATCTTCCAAAGGCAGTCTTAATTCTGGACGATAAAGCAGGTGGACTATAAAGCAGGTATGAAAAACTGAAACTGCTCTACAATCAACAGCTAGTTTGTGAAACCCTTGGTAGGAGCCCCATCCCACCTTCTTGAGTAGTTTCTTCTCCAGCTGCAGGAACACTGAAGCCATCCTCATACTCTGCAGTCACGTTCACCATGTACAGGGTCTCGGGCTTCAGATTGCTGAGTACAACACTGGTGCTTGAGGCTGGCTCCACCACGGTGATCCTGTCATCCCCAGCGGCCTCTTTGTATGTGATGTGATAGGAAAGCACATTTTCCCCTGCAGGATCCCAGTTGGCTTTGAAACTGTATGAAGTCACTTCAGAGAAACTAAGATTCTTTGGAGGCACATAAGCTATGAAGAAAAAGAGACACAGTTTAACATTTTTAAACCCATAAAATTAAATGACCAAAGATGATATGCTTTTGACATACAGTGACACATAGGAGAACAGTCACTGAAACCAGTATACTGAGTGACTTCTCCACACATGACGTTTTTGAGACAGTCACTCCCTCACAGCCTTGCAAAGAGCTCCTAATCATCTGTTCTGAGGATCCTGATACTATTACAGATGCCTATTTAAAACTGAGTGCAAATTTTGAGCTTTTCAAGGCAAAGCAGTGGTACACTGGCCCTTCTGACAAGTATAATATTTAAACAGTAGCAGATCAAAAAGGAAGCATCACAGTTTCCTGCTCATCGCTAGTACTTGAATATTAAGCTTGGGTGCTAAGTAGACAGATATCTCAGAGTAAAACTGAGGAATTTTTCTTAAGAGAAGAGTATTTCTCAAACTAAACCTTCAGTAAACTGAATCACAGGAAGAGACAGTGTGCCTTGCCTAAGGGACATGCCATCAAACTAGAGAGTATAAGAGCACAAAGTTATTAACCAAGAAAGCAGTACATAAGAACATCATATGAATGAAAATGAGAGTGTGTATTATAATAGTAGGACTCTTCTGAAAAGAGTGGCACTTTCAACAATACTGAAAACTGGAATGAAGACAAGTGACGAAGAAAATAAGGAACTCCAGATGTGTGGAATGGTACCAAAAGTGATCCAGAAAAGAGAATTCATAAAAATAGCCAAATGCCTAGGACTATGTTCAAGTAGCCTTTGGTCCAAAGGATGTAGCTCAATCTCCAGCACACAGTGACACTTAATAAGCGGTTACTAACTACGCCAAATAGGTGCGATAACGCTGGATCCCAAACCTAGAGAATCTAGGAACAAAGCCATCTGATGACTGTTACGGCTAAGCAGCTTTTTGAAGAAATAATCCAACCCAGGAGAGAGTCATATCTCAGAAGTAAATACACTAGTTCAATAATTGTCTATAACATTGGAATTGAAGGAGTGTATTAGCCCCACAATGTTACAATCAAAAAGCTTTGTTCATGTAGAAATTACCTTTTACAAACTATACTAACCTTTTTTCTTTATAGCTGCCAATTCTTGCTCAATTCTAAGACAGATGGACTGTGTGAGTTCAAAAGATATCCTCTGAAAAGCATCAAAGTCTTCCACTGTGAACACATGGGTCTCAGCAGGAGGAGAGGCAATAGCTTCCAACTCTGAGCGAACTGCATCCTTCACACCAACTGCAAAGATTTCAACATCTGAATTCCTCAGTTTTATGGCAGGCTCTCTGAAAGCATCTGATGATTTCCCATCCGTGATGAGGATCATGACCTTTGGTACATTGCTTCTCGAACCCTTGTTAGGCACAAATATCTTCTCTCTGACATAAGTCATTGCTTTGCCAGTGTTTGTAGATCCTCCTCTATAGGGGAAGCTGTTTATAGCTTTAATTATATCTTCTACTTTGGTAAACTCTTTCAACGTGAACTCAGTATGAGGGTCCCTGCTATATTGGACAAGACTTATCTGTACCCTATTTGGTGAAATCTCAAAACTTTTTGCAAGAACTTCCAAAAAGGCTCTAACTTTAACAAAGTTCGGAATTCCAATGCTATAGGAACCATCAACCAAAAATACAATATCAGCTTTTATATCCACGCCACGTGAGCATTCTGTAAAGAGAAGAAAAGTCAGTTAAGCTTCAACAGATATGAATACATCAATAAAATAGAGATAGCTGCCTTTTTTAGCAAGCATGCTTCCTTCTTTTTCTTATAAATGTTAACTCACATTAACTGTCCAAATCATCTCCACACAAGCATATCGTATGCTTTAATCAGCCCTGCAGTTCTGCCTTTCCCTTTCCTCTCTACCCTCTCACCCCAAGCATGCTTCTCTCAAAGAAAATTGTTGCAGATATTTTGTTTAAAACAAAGCTTGAGCCAGGAGGGCATACGTCAAAAAAGACCTACCTATATCCCAAACTCAGGATGTACCCATTAACTTACCCACTTGAACCTTCATGGGCTGGGTCTTTTCCGTTATTGAAATGGGTTCACTAGATGTCAGTCCCTTCATGGCAGACACACTGATTTGATATTCCATGTCCGCAGTGAGGTCACGGACATTGAGCATGGTTGTCTGTGGCCCCACACTCAAAGCGAGCTGTCGGCCACCCGCGGCCATTGGAGTGAGGAGGACTTTGTAGCCAGTCACTGGGCTAGGCGATGGATCCCACCTTAGTTTAATGTATTTTGAGGATACTTCTGCAGCAACCAAATTTGAAGGAGGCTCAACAACTAGAAAAAAAAGTGACAAGCAGACAGTAGTTAATGGCAGCTAGATTCAGCCCTGTCAATGAAGTTATAGACTTTGGCAGGGTTGGACCTTCAATTCTCCACATTGAAATTCATGATGACTATATCAAGTAGAGTTTTCTGACTGACACCTTCTCTCCCTAATTTCACCTGTACTAACAAACCAAAAATAACCAGTGTCTAGTTTTTACTCAGGTTGCAGAAAAGTTTAGAGACAAAGAAAAGTCTTAGGAAGAAACTAGTGGCTAAGACATCTGCTGTCTGATCCTTCTGTGGAACCAAGGTTTCCATTCCGGCTTTGGTGTTTCATTTATTACCTTTGTTTTCACATCTCAAAGTATGAACAACCTCTGCCGGCTGTGTAACTCAGTGAACGGCCCTGGGTTTAATCCCCAGCAATACAAGGAAAATAAATAAATAAATAAATAAATAAAAGCATTCCAAAGTAGGTACTTGATAAGCATTTGTTAATCGATGATTCACTCAATTATTTAGAGAGCTTTCCTCTTTTACATCGTAAACAAAAAATTGTGAGCAAGTGTGGGGATGTGTGCCTGTAATCCCAGTACTTAAGAGGCTGAGGCAGGAGGATCTTTGTGAGTTCGAGACCAGCCTGAATTACAGTGTGAGCTTAAGGCCAGCCTAAATTGCATAGCGAAGATCCTGCATCAAAAAAGGCTCAAAAAAAAAAAAACTCAAAAAAGAAAAAAGAAAAGATATTTTAAACACCAAGAAAAAATATGCATTTAACAATTAGGACATGTTAAGAGTTTTTTATAATTTTAAACAACCCTAATCCCACCTAATTTAGACTAAGAAAAAAAGTCCAACCAATCAACACACATGTTGATACATAAATACTGGTAATCTAAAAATTATTTATTCTTACTATAGAACATAGTCAAGTATTTAACAATTAAGTTACTTGAAGAAATTTCAAACAGGCCTTCAAAATTCTAGATATGTCAGTGGAATCAACTTCCCCAAAAATATAGCATGTAAGAAGTGGCTATAAGAACAGACACAAGTTTATCCATCAGCTCCTGAAAAGCAGTGAGAGGTAGTACGTGAAATGACATTTAAATAAGGAGTTGTGGGAGCAACACATGTGGCCGCTGGTGTTTAGTCAGGCTTGCTCAGTGACTCAGAGACAGCACAGGGAGCAGGAGGCTCACGCTGTCACCAAGAAGGAGGAGAGGAAAGCCCGCAGACAAGAGTGCGCAGCAGTGACGCAGAGCACTCCCTTACAGGAGCTTCCGAGAGTCCACAATCAAGTTCAGCCTACCTGGCCTACATGCAACCGCTCCTCAGTGAGGAGTTCGTGTGTTTAAAAGTTGAGTAAAGAGAAGTAACTTGAGGAAATTGGAAGTGAGGAGAGACCAATTTTATAATACAAAACCAAAAATCAGGATTCAGAGCCCATGGAGCAGTGAAAATAAGTTCTGAGGCACAATTAGAGCCAGTGAACACTGCCAAAAGTCTTGGGGTTTGGAGATTAACAGGTTTATGTGGTTGAAGGTGTAGCTATTTAGAAATTATCTTTAATCATCTGTCAGTTCTCAGAATGGAGAACAATCATGGAAAAATATAAAAGGCTTAAAATTGTGACTTTTAATGTTCAAAACAATGCTTGTGAAATGTCTTTTTCAAATGCCTCTTCTTTCTTTTATGTATTTAGAAGTGATAACTGATAGAATTGGAGAAATGTTCCCAATGTGGGAGCATCAAATTGATCTCTGAAATATTCTTAAAAGCTCTGAAAACATTAAGCAGAGTATGATGATGGAAAACACTTGTTACAACCAACTAATAGAAACAAGATTATTATTAAATCATAGAATGCTAAAATAAATGTCTCTCTAGTTTACTAATGTTTAAACCAGAGGGCAAGATAACTAAACAAAGTAGCAGTAGAGCCTGACTATAGATAGACAATATGCACAATAGGGTCTTTATAAGAGGAGCAAGTAACAACTTGTTTCCTCCAATTTTTAAGAAATTTACAGGTCGGGGATTTAGCTCAGCGACATAAGTGCCTGCTTGGCAAACTCAAGGTCGTGAGTTCGATCCCCAGCACCAAAAAAGAAAAAAAAAGAAAGAAAGAAATTTACAATGACAGAAATATTTTATGGAGTCTTCCATGTTGGAGATAAATACAAAAAGTATTACCAAGCTGAGAAAAATTAATGACATATAATGTTGGATAGGCACTGGAGCACACATGTAAGTAAATGTGTCTATTTCCAGGATGCCTGTAAAGCTGAAGATGCTACCAAATTCTAACACATGAAGAGCACTGAACAAACAAGACACTCACCTTCTTCTCCACTAACCAGTTCACCAAGCTGTTCATCAACGCCTGTGCACACCTGGGAGATGATCTCATTCTGAATGTCCACAATCCCATCAAAATTTGCCACGTTGAAAACATGGCTCAGAGAAGGTGTGGATGCAATTTGTTTCAGTTCTTTTGCATCTGCAGCTTTAATACCTTAAAAAAAAAGGCCAAAGATCTATTGAAATGGAAAGGTGTCAACCTAAAATGGTTCCTTATTTTCTCAGTCTTTCATAACTGAATACATCTTCAAAGCCCTATTAAATCATGATCCAGAATTGCTTTATTTCATAACAAATGCATAACTGTTCAGATGGCAAGGGCATTCTACAATTTCACATGAAGTAGTTAGCCAAAGAGGCAGTGAGTGTCAGTAAACAGAGTAAGCTCTCACTCCAACCATGTCATCACTTGTCTCTGCCAAAGTAATGAGAATACTTACTCATTCAGAATCCTGAATGAGCTGGAGCCTTCAGGATTCTTCAAGTATCATATAATGTATGTTACGGTTTGTGTCTGGGTGGCCCTCCAAGCCTCATGCAGTCATGGAAGTGGTTGAATCTAGCATTTGTGATTGGTTCGTTATCTACTGATGGGACTGGCGATGTGAGTGCCACACCTGCCCAGGAGTAGGTAGCTGATATACAGCATAAGGGAGGGAAGTAAGCATGTCTTTCCCCCCATTTTGCCCTTCTGCTCTTGTTGTTTGCAGCTGCCAAGAACAGCTGCCCCTCAATCATGCCACCCTGCCTTGGAGCCAGCTGAGGATGGACTGAAACTTCCAAAAATTGTAAGATAATCAAACCTTTCTTTGCTTCACTTTTGGCATCAGATATTTTGTCTCAACAATGAGAGAAAAGTAACCAAGACAATATAGGAAACACATTTTTAAAAATTTAATGATAATACAAGTAGGATCTTATTAGAACAACTGGCCCAGCATTCTCTGAAAAGTAGAGAGCTGTTAATCCTTATAAATGATACAAATAGAGGGCACAGATGTCCTCAGGCTAAAGAACTTCATATTATTACGTGTATATTCCTGAGAAATTGTTTTTCAGAAAAATCTAGTTTGACAATTCTGTAGTCTCATCTTTGCATTAGGTAAGTAATACAAGTTAGTAACCTGATGTTACTAACCAAGAAAAGAGTCACTTCTCAAATTATATTACCCTTATTCTGTGTGCCAATTTGTTTGATTTTTTCCCTTCCTTCCTCCTTACTTTGGTCCCTTCCTTCTTTTTCCCTCTTTCCCCTTTTTGCTTCCTTTCTTTCCTTGATAGTATATGTCAATAACAGAAGTTGCTTGGAGAGAAATAGATTTTTCAGAAGTAAAGATTAACACTTTGAATAACAAAAAAAAGTAGAGAGCTGTCAAAGAATGTGACTATCACCTTGCCTGATGCATATACTAAGGGAATTTATGTGAGGGAAATAGGTAAGTAGAATTTTTACTCAAAGACAATTTGGCTTATTATTATACTATAAAGCATAGTAAACACTTCCAATAGCATCCTTGTTTGGGAAATCAATCCTTCATCTTCCTAAATATTAGGTGTATTAAAATAGCTATAGAATGAAATAATTAAGGAACATAACTTACCCAAAGAGAAAACTTCAACTCCAATATCACGAAGCTCTCGTGCTGGAATTTCCACTTCGTCCTGGGATTTGCCATCCGTAATAATAATTGCCACTTTAGGAAAGCCAACTCTTGCTCCAGCAGATTCCGTGAAAGTGTTTTTCACTAAATAATCAATAGCGTCCCCTAGAGGGAAAAGTAATGTTCATTTGCTTTATGCTACCTAATTTTGCCAAAGTCAAAAACTATGTGATTAATTTCAAAGATATTAAATATATGATAATTGAGCAATGCTTAATTTATTTCCAAGACAGATGCTTCATTTACAATAAACAATAATGAAATCAGTAAAACATACCTGTCATTGTATTGCCACCTTTGTATGGAATTTTTTTTATTGCAGCAAGAAGCTCATCCCTTTGATAGTACTGATTTAAGTTAAATTCAGTCCTGGTATCAGAGCTGTACTGAACAACTCCAACTCTTGTCTTCTCCTCCCCAATGTCAAACGCAGACACAAGAGCAGCAATAAAGTCTAAAATGTACTTGAAATTATTTCTTCCCACACTCCATGAGCCATCCACGAGGAAAACTAAGTCAGTCCAGGCACTGACAGAGCATTCTGAAAATATTTGACATCTCTTTTTAAATATTGTATTATGAAATCAATAAGCTATAAGCGAAATATAAGCTAACATTGCAAGACTTATCCTTTCAAATTATTCCATTCATAGAGTATACTTAGCCGTGGTTCCTCATCCACATGCATACAAGAGCATAAGATTTTATTAGTACCCACAGAAGCTCGTTCAGTCTTTACCAAGATGCACTTTGGAACTAGCTGTCTTTATATCACTATACAGGATATTAGGCAAGAGGAGATAACTGGAGACAAAACATGCTTGAGGAGAATACAATTCAACGAGCCGTGCTATCAACCTATCCAGTTTATAAACTGTACCCTCACTCTTTTCTCCAAGTAAAAATTATATAAACCATTGGGAGACATACAAAAGAAATATAAGCAAAGTGTTTTAATTCTTTGGTATTTGCCAACAAATGAATGCAAAATAATTACTGTGCTGCTAACCAACTGCAACTGAGTTGAAGAAAAGAACATTTTTTAGCACTCTACTCCATTTTTTTCAATACATTTGTCTAAAGTTTGCAATAGGGTTAGATTCTAGACAGTTGATGGATTCCAAGCATAAAATAATGCAAAGTAACCAAAATATCTTATCCTAATTAGTATAGTACCTAGTATAGTAGGTACTCAAGCCTACTATACTACAAAAATATCTTATCCTAATTATCAATGTACTGAAACCTACTATACTACAAAAGAGAAAATAATCATTTTATCCAAAAATTAAGAATCCATATGGTACCCTTAAAGTGCTTCAATGCAATGATTAGCTTTTACAACCAAATTCTTTATCATTCTTTTTCTGGATGGGGTAGGTAGATGTTGGTGTTCATGGAAACCTGTATTTAGGCAGTGCTAAGTAAATTTTCTAAAGATATTTTTGTCCTTGTAGTTAGCTGGACTAGGAAGAGAAAGAGAGGGTCCTGGAAAATTTTGAAAGCCAAGTGCAAGTTGCATGCTTAGATAATTTTTGCACATTGTTTAACAGGCCAATTTAAATATATCAAGAAGTCTATATTAGGGATAACACTTTGACTTAGAATAAATACTGACACCTTGGGGAAAGTATTAACAACTTCATATTATAAATCTACTTTCAGACTACATATTAGACATCTGAAAGAGTGATAAACAGAGATCTGGTTAAACAGTTTTGTGTTTATAATGTTTTCATTGTCATTCTGGGATGCAAATCCAATTTTCACAAAGTGGCAAAATCAGAAATCCAAGAAACCCCTTAACAGTCCATCCTAGTAAGTCAGATAAAGCCATGTGGAACAAAAAGAGACCAATAACCATGAAACCTACCCTGAATAAAATAATAAAATAACTGGACCAATTTATCAGAGTTTTCTCAGAGAAACTCTGGGGAAGGTTAGAAAGGCTGTCGTTGACTCAGACAATGTCAGTACCACAGAGATGAGCACAGTGCCCACGTAGCCTTAGAAAAATACCTTCCTACTAGTTGAGTTGCCTCGACACCAACTGAGTGTGTTTCTCCAGCCTTGTATTGCTCCACGCATCACTAATGCCACCTGTTTGTATTAGTTTATCTTAGAATGAAAAATTAGCTGGTAAATCAGAACTTAACTATTGTAACTGTCTAACTATAAATTTCTCGTACTGTGTGCTTTTTCTAGATAAAGCTTATAGAAATTAATGGAAAAAATAAGATCTACCTTCATATATAATTGGAAAAGCTCTACACATTACTGACTGCTACAAACAAATTCAAGCCAAAATATAGGGAAACACTCACTTTGTAACTCTGCTTTTCCAGGTTTCTTTTCCCCTGGCTTTGATGGGCCACCTGTTTGAACTGAATGAAAACATAATTGTTACAAAAGGAAATAAAACCAAACAAATATTTCAAAATAAGAGAATAAACTTATTGTTTTTGCTCACTGTCTTTCAAATGGTTGTGCCTAGCTGATCAGACTGCCAAGTGAGCATTTCCTTCCAAATTAACTGTTATTAGTGAAAATTTAGAAATATTCCAAAAAGATTTTAATATTATTGCCTAGAAAAGTTTAATGTTTTAAATAATTTTCATTCAGAACATTTCTGCTTCTTCCAGAGACCTGGAATGAATTATTTATATCCACTAATAACTAGGGTCACAGAAAAATTACTAATGCTGATATAAATTATCTATGTAACAGGAAATTAAATGTGAAATTGGAAAAAATCTTCTGCAAAATAAAGATATAAAAATATTGGAATATATTTGTATGCTTACTTGTTAGTTGGCCTATAACTGGTACACTTTCTTCTACCTCATCATATGAAGTTATTGTCACCACATACTCTATTTCAGGAATAAGGTCTGTTAATAAAGTTTCGGTGACACTAGCTGCAAGGGTAACTTCTTTGGTGGGACCATCTAGAAATACAGAAAAGAAAAACATGAACACAACATATCATTTTTCAAATATAACACAAGCCAATATACTATAATTTTCAGATGTATTCAAAAATCTGAAAAATTCAACATACACATTTTATCAGATCATCTAAACATTTTTTTAACTGTCTTCTAAAAGCAGGCCCTTCGGCAGCCCGTAGGAGAGAGACCCTGGCGCCTCGGGACCTGCACCATGCGGTTGACTCGGGGTGCCGGGAGAACAAGGAGCTCCTCCCTTCTCTGGGAGGTGGCTGTGAGCCTGCCGGTACACCAGCTGAGAATGGAACATCTCATGTCATCCTGTCCCCCATCCCATGTCATCGTGCCCCCCCCCGCCCCGTTTAGCAAGTGGGAGCCAGTGAACTACACATCTTGTGAAAAGATTGGCTATGTTATTTAGTATGAACTCCCCATATGCAAAGATATGGACAAACATTTGGAAGAAAACAAGAGAAAATATGACAGATAGTGAAGATCTCTGGTTGTCTAGCTTTGAAATTTATGCTTTCTTATATCCTGTTCTGTTCTATTTTGTTGTGTTTAATTTTACCCCCTTTAAAATAAAAAAAATAAAATAAATAAAATAAAATAAAAGCAGGCCCTTGAGTTTTAGAAATTTAATAAGTGCACTTGCAATGCCTTTGCTTGTTATAATAATATTCAATGCTTTTTTAAAGCTCAAATTTCTTCTAGTGTAAAGGAATATCAAACTAAAAACGTATTGTTTTTGAAGACTAATATAGATAACAAAATTTTTATAAATTTTCATAAATGTGATAAAATAAATTTTCATTGTATTCTGGAGAACAAAAAGATTGAATAGAATTAAAATCAAGGAAAACAAACCTCATAGGTTTAAATTAGCCCTTAGTGAGAAACAATTTACATGTAAATAATGTATCCTCCATGCTTAAAGGAGCACATATCTTAATAGATAACTGTGACCCTCTGAATTGACTTAATTAGCTATCAAACATTTCACGGTACAGTGTACTGTTTATTATATAGTGACAATATAGTTCCTCCTAGATTCTGCTAATTTTCAATTCAATCCAAAAATGCTGTAGTTCCTAGGGACTAATTGCCTGCTAGTATTTTTAATTACATTAAATTTTCATTGAGACATTAGGAATGGTAGCACGTGTTACAGAATCTTAAGAAATGCTCTTGATTCACATGTGCAACCCACAAGAGCAAGTGCCCAGAAGACAGATATCAAGACTTTGGGGACCTGATACACTGGGTACATCCTGTGTCAAGTTTTCTAAGAGCTGGGAGGTAGTAATATCCAATATCTGGAAACTGGATACATCCTACTTGAACTGCTTTTTGCTTTGGGACTACTACATTACTTCAGTGAAAATATATCTGAGAAGATTCAAAGAGGAAAAAGTAAATTATTGATCCTATTTTAAAGTCTTATATCATATTTCTTTAAAAGTCCCGGGTGAACTTTGATATTTTAAAACTCTTAAGGATAAGTAAACACAGCTCTAGTATCAAGTTATTTTGCCATTATCCATCTCTACTGTCAGCCAATGAAGACTTCTTATACTTGGCCAGTGGAAATGGTTAATTTCTCACTCCATCTTGAAATTAAAAGTTAATCAACACACACTGGTTCTCCACACTTGGGCACTATCACTAACACTAAAGATAGAATGCTTAAGCCCTGTCAGAAGTTTGATTTGGATTGAGTTGATTTTTTGTTTGTTTCCCAGGACTCAACCTAGGATCTGCAGAATCCACCCAGCCAAACTCCAGTCTTATCTACCTCATTGTCACTTATTGTCATTCTGGAATAACATGTCCTGACTCTAAAATGGGCAGGATGCTGGGTAAGGCATAACAACTTCATTACTCAGTATGGATACCATACTAAACATTGAAAATACTAAAGTAATTTAAGAAGAATGCCAAAACTAAGAATTTGATTTGATAAGATCAAAGATTACTAGCAATACTCTGAGCAGATAAAAAAGTTAAAAGTCCATTTGTATTAACAGCATTTTAGCACAGAAAATCATATTAATAAAGCTCACACTATAAAAACAGAAGAATGGGTACTACATTGCGACTCTGTGATCCATCAAATATCTGGTTATATCAGCCAGATCCCTCAGGCTTGCATACCATGGCTCCTTTGTGATGAAATGGGAAAAGACAGGATTATCTTTTCTAATACCTGTGTCTTAAACCCCCCAACATCTTGAAAGTTACCTGTGGTAGGGTCCACTGTTATTCTGTAACCCACAATTGGATCAACTGGTTTTTCCCATGACATGTGAACAGTATTTTCATCTATAATTTTAAAATTCAAGTCTGAAGGTGGGTCAACTGCAAAAGAGAGAGCTGATATTAATTACATTTTCTAGTGTTACAAAATAATCGGTATAATTAAGAATTGTGTTGAGCAAAGCTTACTAAAGTTGTCTTTGCATAAATTTGTTTCCAACAAATATAAAAGATATCTTGTTGGATAGGAATAAAATTAAAAGCTGACAAGATATGACAAAACATCAGAGAGTATACATATTACAGAAGACAGCACAAAAACACTTTTGATTCTTGAGTTGCTAGGTCATTCAAGAATGTCCAGCAAAATCAAGCATAATAGAAACATATTTGGTTACAAGTACATACAAGTGCAATGAAATCACATATAATAACCACATATGCAAACAATTCACATAAAAATTAAAAGAATCTCAATACATGCTGAGCGCATTTTGAACAAGCATGCCAAATCACAACCTGCATACAACCTTAGAAATTAATTTAGAACATTGACATAATACTTTTTCCATAATATGGAAAGTTCTCAATGATTTTTTTGGTTTATTCTCTGCATTATTGTCATTATAAATTGCTGTTAGGTACATCTCAGCCTGTGGCAGAGAGAAAACTATTTTAATGAAAAGGAGAAATCATAGGCAACATATGTCTCGCATGGAAATATACATTTAAATGTATATTCACATTCATATAGACAAATATTCAAAATAATAATAAGGGACATTAATTTATAAGTATATAAACAGTGGCATACAGATGTTTATAAGACCAATATTCTGCCTGTTTACACCACCTTGCTTGTGTGTTTCCAAGGTGTAAACCAACACTGTTATTTCCTTTGCAGCAGGTGTACACCATACTAAAAATGGCATTTTAAATTAAAATGCCAGTATGGTCCTTCACAAAACAATGGTTAATTATGAAAAGACAACATCAATGTATATTTATGACATTTATTTACAGAACTTAAAGAAAAAAGTGAAGGAAGATCAGCAATCTGAAGACATGACTGTGCGTATCAATGTGGAAAAGTCAATGGCAGGAATAACTGAGAAGTACGGAAAGGAGAAGTTTACATACAAAACTGTACAGCCTCATGCATGTGCCAATGAAATGCTGACTTATGCTTAGTTTCCCACAATGAACAAAAGCCTCCATGTACAATAGTCATTACACAAAGACGTTTCTGAAATATTTTACAATGATATTCTCTCCACAAGGTTCATGCCTCAGCGTGCAGCACCGATCTGGTCACTGTCCGTGCATGGCCAATGCATCAAACATTACTACACAGGAAGCAGAGCCCTAAGACGATGTTCAGTCACATTCTCATTACAAGGTTTTAGTCTGAAAGTATTTCTTGTCAGTTGGAATTTTTGCATTCATTTACAATCTCCGTTTTGATTTTTATAAAGGTCAATTGAAACACAATAGTAGCTCAAGACAGGAGTCCTAGCATTTAACTGAGGTTAGAGATTTATAAACTATTAATAGTATGTTTTAATGGAAATAAATTAAGAAAATATTTGCTGTAATGAACTTCTGCTTCCAACTCTAGGAGCTGACTTTATTTTTACTGGATATACTAGTATAGAAATGAATGTTATTTTCTTATTATCCATACACAGGCAGTGAGATTAGATTATTAATCTACATGCATACTTCAATAGTTCAACATTCTGTCTGTAGTCATATTACAAAGTTTAGCTGAAACCATCACTTAGTACAACAAGCATGCAACAGATGTTAATAAGACAATGGTATGAAGAATATCATTATAAAGTATTTCTCCAATAGCAATGGCTCAGGACAAATTTAATGCAAAGGCAGACACAACTGGCCTGAGCATGCTTTGAAAAAAAAAACCAGTACATGGAAAAACAGTACCACCAACCTTGGAAGGAAATTGACCTGAAGCAGCGGACATTAGGTTAACACTGCTGAAGGTCAGCAGCGGCCCACCTGGTGGATGTCCAAATGGCCAGGATTCCAGATAAACTGAAAAATTGACTGAGGGGAAAAGGCTTTAACATTTCAGAGGGTTTTAAGGTGCTCATAGAAACTCAGATGTGGTGTTTTGGAATCGACATTAAGAAAAAATGGCCAAGTGGCATGTGTATAACAGACAGCCCGTTCCCATCTTCTTCTTGCCGATTTTGTCACAAGTACCATCTCTCCAGATTGCCACACTACTTACACACTTTTGTTTCATGGAAAAATAATAAAGTTGGTATGAGTGTGGGACCCATGTGTGTATTTAAATCAATGTGAAGACATAGTTTTATTAATTTTGGAAAGCTTTTGTCTGAGGATAACCCATATTGCATTGTCAGAGAGTCTACATGTTCCCTGAAACAATGCTGATGGTGGAATATTTTAAAGAGGAAATACCAACATATGGCTTATAATTGCAAAGAACCAGAGTTGTATAGGAGAATCTGAACAAAGAGAGATAGAACTAAAATCATAAATAAATAAATAACAATCTATGTATATTCATAAAACCTGAATACTTACAAAGACTAAAGCTTCATGTATTTATAATTCTAGTAGTTTAATTTCATATTTATGAATGTTTTTATATCAAAACACTTCTACAGAATTCTCCTGATGAGATTTTTATATATAAATTGGCAGAATTTAGGACATTGCAAGATGATGATACTAGAATAATCTTTATGAATGTCTTCTATATAATAAGTACAGAGCTAGTGACTTGATGAAGTGTCTATTTTCTTCCTTATGATAACTGAGTGGTAGTTATTATTATCCTTGTTTTACAGATGAAATTCAAAAGAGGTTAACAAAACTAACTGGTGGTAACACTTATCCCATAGTTAGACTCTAAAGAATAGTTTCTACTATACTAAATTAAATGTAAAAAGATTTCAGTCAGAATTAGGTTTAAAACACAATATTTGCATGTTGCTGCTTGTTAATATATACATACATATTTTTCTACTCTATGAAAATGGTATTACCTAATGGTAATTAGGTAATGGTAAACCTAATAGAAGAATGAATGCTGTCTGGTAAATAACAAATATATGCTATGCAAACTTCCCCAATTCAGATATAGGCAGAATTAGCTATAATAAGTTTACACTTGTTCAAGCAATTTTAAAACTAAAGTACCTGTCTTGATACTTAATAAAGGCAAATCATTATTTTTTTTTCCATTAGGTCACCCCACATGAGTCTAGGTCCAACAATTTGCCAAACATTGGGCAGGGATGAATGGATAGATGGATGAATGGATGGATGGATGGACAAGTATGAAGGGAAATGCTAATAAATTTTATTAAGTGTATACAAATGTTACACATAAATCAATGCTGAGAGTGAATAGTGGAATATCTTCTTGATGGATTATTAAGATTGTTGGCCTAGTGTTTGATATAATAGAGGAAAGATATCACCTAGTGGTAAAAACTTTTAGACACGTGCAAAGTATGATGAGTTTACTATATTCCCTAGGTATTATCTGTGCTTTCCACACAAAGTTTATATAAATTAAATGCTGTTTGAAATGCTATCAAAATTCATTTCACTTGGGCTTACCAAAAACAAAAATACACACTTGAAAATTTAACATTTCAGGCAAGCAATAGTTTATATGTGTTACAAAATTACAAAATATGTTTTCATTAAACTGACAGGGTCCACCAGTTGTTGAATTTAGTGTGCCCAAACCAGAATTAAACTTGTCCCACAAGTCTTGAATCTTGTCTGTGCTTTGTCCTTAGGTGCATTAGTTGATAAATTTATTCAACCTCTCTGGCCCTTATTTCCTCATTTGGAAGATAAGAGATTCAAATAGATGCCCTCTAAATTTTCCTCTATCTTGAAATTTCTTTACTAATATATGTTAGACATAGAATTGTAGAAGTATATAGTAATTAACTTCTTAACCAAGATGAAAGACAAAGCTTATGACCTCAACTCCCTGAAAAATTGATAATATTCAATTGTTCATTACATACTAAAAACTGTAAGTATGACTTAAAAAATTAAACCTGTTTCACAAAATTTGTGTCCACCTAACATTCTAGTTTAATTAGAAAGGTGTCCAATGCTCAGGGAATGTTGGCCATTCTCTTTTAAATCCACTGTTAAATTTTCTAAAACATAATTAACATACTGTATGACATAGGAACCAAAACTAATTCACATACTCTACAATAGAAAGCACTGGCCAAGTTATAAAAGTTTATTTTGTAGCTAAAGATTATAAATACTGCAGACAGAAAAACTATTTTCACCCTTTTTTCTATACAATATATCATAGTATGAAAAATGTAACTCTTCATATAAGGAAACAGAAGAAAAACAATAAAATAAAGGTAGTTCTATGGGTAAAAAAAAAAATAGAAAAATGCAAAAGGAGAATAGCAAAACCTTTTAATTATATCCCCAAAAAAGTATTGGATTTTCAACATATTAACAATTAAGTAAGCAAAAAGTGGTGAAAAAACAGTAGGAATATGAGAATACAGTATGAGTCAGTAAAAAAGAAAAAGTAACTATGGCTACTTTAGGACTAAGATCAAATGGCATAGTACCAAACAGAGGTGCAAGTTGAAATTTTTAAATGTTCCAACAGAAAGATTTCAAAATTTGTTTCCAGCTTATTGTCCCCAGAAAGGCTTTGGCCACAAACTTCATTACACTTTCCACACTCCTGGGGCCACTTAGCTGGTGGTTAACAC
Source organism: Dolichotis patagonum (assembly GCA_004027295.1). Lineage (NCBI taxonomy): Eukaryota > Metazoa > Chordata > Mammalia > Rodentia > Caviidae > Dolichotis > Dolichotis patagonum. The sequence goes on along the minus strand of PVJX010002072.1, from coordinate 93,180 downwards.
CAGAGTTGTGCTGTCCAACCCTGGAGCAACCAGCTCATGTGGCTATCCAGTACCTGAAATGTGGCCAGCCTACAATAAAATTGTGCTGCAAATCTAAATCCACGTCCATTTTCAAAAATTTGGTATAAAAATGTAAAATGTAGCACTAGTGATTTTTATATTGATTACATGTTGAAATAGTCACTGTGTGAAATAAAACATATTATAAATATTAATTGCTCCTATTCCTTTTTCTTAATACCAGAAAGATGTGACTTGCATTTCTGACTCACATTTCCATGTGAAAATGCCAAACTAGAAAATAAAACACCAAAAAAATGAATCCTATTAAAATATACTGACCTAAAAGAGTAGAAGACGAGAGAGATAAAGCTTAAAAAAGCAAAAGAACTATATCCTATGGAAGAAAATGAGAATTCTAGAAATAATCAGGATGAAAATAGTAAAATACTCTTTTTAACTGCAATTGACTGACTAGCCATTGTCCAATTCAGAATTGATTTTTTCCATTCCATCATTTCTAATATTTCTCCTAAGAATTTGCAAATGTTTTATTTTCAAATAACAATTTCCTAATCAATGATAAGTGGGCCACGTCAGTGAATTACCTAAAAATATCTATAGTAGTACTTCTAGAAGTCCCTCAGACAGAATTCCTTCCAAAGAAGACCAGAAAGGATCCCCAAGGCCGGATCACCTGGAGATCACTGCGGGAAAGCAGCTCTGAGAAGCGGCTCCACGCACAAAATGCTTCAGGGACTCGAGCCAGGGAGATTGTGGTACTTCTCTACGAATGCCGTACTTTGGAGACGCTACTTTTCCTAATCTTAGCTTTCGTACCTGCAGTTTTGAGCTAGAAATTTTTCAAAAACCTCAGTGTTGTGAAAAAGCCCTCCTTTCCCATTGCTTCTATAAATGTACAGCCCACCATAAAACGCTTACAGTGGGGCCTGCAGAAGAATTTCTCCCCTTGTTTCATCAGGGGTGTTGTTTTTTTAATTATCTATCTTTGATGATACTGCTGCATTTATCTTGCAGAGTAATACGACTAGTTTGCCTGGTCTCCAGAGATAACTGAGAAAAGTTTCCATGGAATTACAGAAAGAGCTGATCAGTGACTACTGAGAAATTAGAGCATCCAATGGGCACACAGGAGTGAATAGCGCTCGGTGGAGAGTCTGCTGAAAGCCAGCTCCTTCTCTGGGGAGCCCCGGCTTCGTCCCAGAGCCGGCGCAGAGGTCAGACGCCCACGGTCCCGGGAGGAGGCGGGTGCGGGCGGGGACCTGGTGCGCCCCGCCCCGCGGTGCTGTGGGGCGGCCCGGCGCGGGACGTCCCGGCCGGAACCGGAGCCCGGAGCTCTCCGTGCGCGGTGTCCCCGAGGTCGCAGCGGCGCAGCGGTCGCCTCCCGGCGTCGTCCTGCGCGGGCGTCGGCGCGGGCGGCGGTGTGGACAGCACACCGCGGGGACCAGGCGAGGAGAGCACAGCGCTGCACGGGACTCACGGTCAAGCAGAGACAGAAGGGGCCAGAGCCGAGCGCGGACGGACAGAGCCAGGAGGAGGAGAGGAGAGAGCGCACAGAGCAGCGGCGCGGGGGACAGAGCCGCACAGCTGGGAGCGGGGAGCGGGGAGGAGGAGCCTTTACCTTCCGCCTCCACGGCCGCGAGGAGGAGCAGGGCCGCGCCCAGGGCGGCCAGCGCCGCGGGGAGCCGGGTCCGCATGCTGACGCTGCGCTCCGGCGCTCTGGGGGGCTGCGGGAGGAAGCGGGGCCATCGTAACCCAGCCGGGGCGGGTCGGCCAGACCTGGAGCCCGGACATGCCCAGGACCCGGCCAGACACTGGTCCGCGCGCGTGCCTGCCGGGCCCACAGTGGAGCCGCGGAAGACCGCTCCTTCCGAGCAGGTCCGGGGGTCCTGTGTCCCTTGACGTGGTCCTGCCACCCTCTGGAAGGCCTGACAGCCCCGCGAGACCCCTGACCCCCCTGCTCTGCCTGGGTGCTCTGACTCTGACCCAGCCACCTGCGTTTCTCCCAGCCAGGCTGCTGCTTCCTAGCTGCTGATCTCTTCAGGTCACCGTGCTTTACTGGTCTCCGAGCACTTTGGAAAAGTACAATAAACCTCCTTTACTCTGTTATCTTCTTCATCTTTTTTTTTTTTTCCTGGCTGTGAATTGTCAGGTCTTCCGGCTCTGAAATATGTAAGGCCCGGCTGATCTTATGCCTGGTGTGGTCTTTTGCCGAAGATTAAGATTAACAACTGAAATACACGTTAAAAATATGTGGGACCAGAAGAAGAAAAACATTCTCATCTGTTTTCCCATATTTTTAATAAAAAGTCCAGGTGATAAATAATATTTGCATTTTACTGTTCATTTATCTTGGAAGACCGCAGTTGTATTTGCTCCAGAGATGTTCTATTCGGATTTTTCCTGATTCTGTGACTAGATTATTTATTAAATTTTTTAAAACAAAGCATCCTACTCATCTTTTGTAGTTTCCCGACACACAGTAGATGTTTAATCCTGATTGCCAGAATGGAATCTCCTAAGGTCCAATCTAGAGACAAAAGCTACTACCAATGCCACAGCAAAACATAAAAGCTGAGTTTGAAATGTAGTTGACTCTGTTGTAGGCCACAGGCTAGGGCCTTGTGGAAAATGGAGAGGGAGAGGACTGATACTTGAAAATCCAAAGGACAAGCCTTCCCTGAGAAAAGAAACTGATAGTCTCCAACTAAGCCGTTCCAAATTACTGGCACAATGCACTGGGCATCCTTCACCTGAGTATAAATTGCATCTTAAATGTCTGATGAGCAGACTGCCAAATTGCCCGGAGCTACTTTGCATGAGGCCAAGATTAAAGTTTTGGCCATGCTCTTGGGAATCCAGGGACTCTTGCGATTTCTCTCTTCCTAATTAACTGTTTGATATTTCTAACCCTCTTCTACATCAGTGAAGAGCAAAGGTGGGACTGGGCCATTGTTTCCCGCAATCTGGCCATAGCTTCGCTATAATAATTTCCAATTCAATTGGATTCGTGCTTACGCAAAGCTAAAGGCTGATGATTGACCCACTAAAGGCTACGTGCAGTTTTCTGTTGTTTTGTTTTGTTTTCAATCAAACTCAACAAAACCTCAAGGCTGAAAGCACTTTTGCTTAGTTTAGAGCGCCGCCCACCGGCTGCTCGGCTACAACAAGAAGGAATCCTCCAACCTTGGGGTATCTAAACCCAAAAACAGTTGGCTCAGTCAGTAAGGCATCTTGTCCATGTTTTTAAAAAGAAAAGATTTTCTGTACTTTTTAGCCCAGACATTTACCTGCCTGTTTAGCAGCACTTTCATAAGCATTGTCAGACAACAAAGTCTGAAAGCGCCCGCCCCTACGTGGCAGCGAGGGGTACACCCCCAACCCCCCAGTTTTGCCCTGGTGAATGACTGGGGGGGGCCGATTCAGAAGCAGCGGTCTGGGTCCACTCGCCCCGCCCCCGCCCCGTCCCCGCCCCCACCTCCTCTGGCAGACATCAATCTCTCAAAGCTCTCATCCAGGTAAAAAAAGAAATATCACATATGCACAGGTGCGCACACGCACAGCCTCTCAAAGTGTCATGCGTGTCTATCGCCCATCTCCTCTCTCATTAGACCCTGGTAAGCCTGGAATGAGCTGAGTACTCATTTCCTGTCCTGCCCCAGCCCACCCCAGCTTTCTTTAGAAGTCTGCGGAGTTCAGATGGGGATGGGGGGAATCACACCCGGGATCCCAGGTCCCCGCTCCATAGACGAGCTCCTCTTTCCCACGCACTCTGTAGTCCTGCTCTGGGATTCGATACCGTAGGGGTCTCAGGGAACTCACAGACTCCGAGAAGGACCTCACCAATGCTTTAGGAGAAGCCACCAGCTGGAGGCCAGAAAAGGCTGTGGGGAAGGGGCCCGGGCCCTGCGCGGGAATCGTCTTCAGATGCCACACGTGCTGGCGCAGCTAAAGCAAGCTGCTGAACACTTGACGGCTCCAAGAACCCCGAGCCGTGCGTCCCCAACATCCTTCCCCGCTACCGGGCAAAGCCAGACGCCTGGGAATCCCAGGGCTCGCGGCCAGCGCTCCCGCTACGCTCCACACTGCGGTCTGCAGCATCTGTAGACGAAAGTCAATCGCCCGCCACAACACGGAGCTCAGTGCCTGAGCGCCAAGTCAAGCCTTCAACACGCCTCCACTCTGACCGGTGTGCAGGGCCCTTATCTAGAAACGAATTTCCCTCGTTGTCTTTGGAGAAGACAGAATAGAGGAAAGTCGACAGAAACCGGACTTACCTCGGGCGGCGGGGACAGAGGTAGCGGGTGACTCCTCGCCCCGCAGCGACAGTGCAGCGTCCGGGGAGCCCACGCGGCCGAAGTGCAAACTGCAGCAGGGGGGCAGCCAAGGAGGAGCAGGAGGAGGTTCCCGGAGGAGCGCGGACAATCCGGGCTCAGGAGGAGGGTCCCGGGAGGAGCGGGGCCGTTCAGAGCGCGGGAAACGGAGGGTCCAGGGAAGAGCGCAAGGAGCGCGCCCGAAGCAGGACAGCGCCAGTCCCGGGAACAACGCGGACGATCGGGGCGCCCGCCGCCGCCGAGTGGCAGAGGCTCCGCGCCCCGCGCCTTAAGAGAGGGCTGCTCCCGGCTCTCAGCTTACTGGGTTACGAAACGCCGGGAAGGTGGAAGGCTGCCACGGGTGAGGTCTGCTCCTCCGGCGGGAAGGAGGTCCGCTTTGGGAACGCGTGCATACCTCGAACATTCCTTAGGCGTGAGGTGGCGGTCGCCGCAGGAGCTGCCCCCCGGGGGCGGGGAGAGGGAGGAGGAGCGGGGACGCCGCGGCCAGGCTCTCTGCCAGGGAAGCGCGCTCCTCCGCCGGGGGCGGGCGGGGTCTCGGGTTTCCCCATTCGTGCGCAATTCTTTAACACTTTTATTTTGCTACATTAAGAACAATGGGAATGCAGGAAGGGTTTCGCGTTTTCAGAACTGCAGGATGTGTAACCCATTTGCGCCCACTCTATCCCACCTCCCTCCACCCCATCTTTCCCGCCCCTACCTTCCTCCCCCTCTGTCCTGGGTGCCCTGAAACTGATTTCCAGGGTTTCCATGAACTAACTGTCTGTGCGCGCGCGGCGAGCCTGCTGTCTGTCCGGTCTCCAGGCCGCCAGAACTAGGGTGGCCTTCCCGGGCCTGTCTGCCTTGGCGCTAGGCGATGGACTTGGGGAGCTTCCCGAGAGCCAGGAGGGGTGCAGAGGAGAGCTGTGGAACCTTGGGGTCCTCAGAAACAGAGCCAGAAGCCACCCAGGAATCAGATCCAGTGGTAGAAAGCTTACCTAGCATGTATGAGGCCCTAAATGCATCCCCTAGCATCGCCAAAAGTAGATAATAAAATAATACCGTTTAGAGGATTGAGGTTCATCTACCTTAGAAAATCCTTGCTGGGTTACAAGCAAAAACTGGTCGCTTTTTACAAGTTCCCATTCCCAGCAGTCAAACCTCCTCCCTTGTCCCCTGCCCCCAATCTTCCCTTAGCAAAATGTCTGGCCTTGGAGGGGACTGAGTTGTGCAGGGCACGCAGGGCACAAAATACAAGCAAATAGTCACACCATGCCGAAAAACCGCCCCGAGAGACTCTGCGCAAGTCTGCGTGCGCCTCATAGGCCTAAACCTTGGCCTCGCAGGCCCAACGAGTCCTTGCATCAAGAGTGACCCGAGATCAGCCAGGGATGGGGCTGCGGCGACATCCCCTAGTAGTAGAAGCCAGGCCTTGTTTCTTGTGTGCCTAGGGTTCTCCTTGGAGCTGACCTCTACGTGCTTAACCTTCCCTCCACTGGGATCCTTCACCTCGGAACTTGCCTTTAAAGTGACAGACACATACCAGGCGCCCTTTCCACCCTCCTGCACCTGGCTCCGCGTATTAGTTGGCTCCAGTGAGAGGCCAGGAGTTGAGGGCTGGCGGGAGAGGATCGAGAAAAATGCGCATTCTCCCCGCGTGCCCAACCCACTCCAAGCGCAGCTGGCGGCGCGCACAAAGAGCCTACACAGTGCACAGGATCCACCCCTAACCTTCTGGCCCAGACATCGACCAGCATCTAGGGCACGTCCTGACGGCAGAAGCCCAGCGTGCGCGCGCCACGCCGACGGTCACACTATCCCAGTGGGCTGGCAGGAGCGTGGTTTGGTACCAGTGAGCCCCTATCTGAAGCCTGTGGAGAGCTCTATTTTCACCCCGGCGGTGGCGGTCACCTAACCCCACACGACACGCACAAAACGCGGGGGACCCCCGCAGCCTGGTCCTGCATGCCGGCTGTGGCGGCAGGGACGACGGAGCAAAGTCCTGGCCTTCAAGCTGCAGAGTGCTGGATGCCCTAATGGGCTGCGGCCTGGAGAGCCAAAAATGCTCAGCACCAGTCTGCAAAAGGCTATGGCTCAGCCTGCGAGCCGGGCCAGGCTGCCTGAAGGTTGCATTTCTCCCAGGTGTTTTCTCTGAGCGCTATGTGTTCGCGCGCATGCGTGCGTGCGTGTACGTGCGTGCGTGTGCGTGTGTGCGCGCGCGCTTACTCGCAGGAACACGTGGCCCTGAGTGTGTCGCGAAGGTGCTCTCCTAGCGCGCCCCCTCCCTCCCGCAGCCCAGGCCCTCGCTGGCTCCCCACGGG